>CABHPQ010158696.1:0-31304 GCA_902168405.1 Peromyscus aztecus
ATGTGTGTAATCAAATTTGTGAAATCAGATCCAGAAGAACTCCTCAATATAGATATCAGTACAATGCATCTTTGATAAGTGAATCTATTTGTAATGTGAATTACTTCTTTATGTCTTCTTCATTATTAATTTTTGCGTGTGTGATTTTTTTATGAAAATGGGCTCATTTCAATTTTTTTTCCAGATTGTATATTTGAATCAGGAACCAAATAAGTTCTACTCTTCTGATTGGTTCATATGAATTTTAAGCCCATTTAAAAATATTTAGTTAGTTAGTTATTAGATGGAGCCTCACTATGTATCCCAGGTTAGTCTCAAACTTAGGCTCCCCACCTCAGCCTCCTGAACGCTAGAGAAGTCTATCATGCCTCACCAGACAGGCGAACTTTCAGTACCTTCTGGATCTGTGGAATTCTGAGTAAAGGGTAGCCAATATCATACACATTTGTTCATTTGACACTGGGAAGACACACAACACAATAATGACAAGAATTAGTGTTGTCACAAAATGTCAGAAGCTATAAAGATCTTGGTAGATCTGTGGGAGTTGAATTCCAGGTCCTAACCTGCCTAGAAGTAGTTTGGTCTCCATATTCCAAAGGCACTAGGTCCCTTCTCTGCTCCTCCCCTCCCCCACACTGCACAGTTCCATCCCGGCGCTGTTTGTCATAGGAAGAAGGCAGTGCTCGGCATCTGGGACTGGAACCGAGCCTTTGGCTGCTCAAACTGTTCATCTCATTTACTGAATGACTCTACTGTTTGGCAGGCAATAGATCTGTACAGGGAGGTCATATTCTAGGACGGGGGTTTTTCTCTTGCTCTCTTTCAGTCAAACATAATCGTGAGCAGAGGTGTGGCGGTAACAGATGGCCAGTCAAAACAACTGCCACTGCTATTTCACCTTAACTGATTCTCTGCACTACCTGCCCTTATCCCCTTGTTTAGGTTAGGCTAGCCAGCTAGTGCAATTACAAATCCTTAGCATGCAGCCCGCCTTCCAAAGTCTGTGCAGACTTACTTTCACTGCATCTTGGGAAATGTAGTTCAATCAGTAATCAGAAGACAGGCGATCAGGTTAGTAAAGCCGGAGAAACCCCACCTTCTACTGACTCCGCCTTCTCTATTGATTCCCCGCCCCACCCCCGCCCCACCCCCACCCCACCCCCCCCCGTTGCTTAGGAAACCAGAGACGCAGAATCTTAGTCCTTGTTACTCAGAGCTGGACTGGTACTGAGGGAAGTCTAACCCGGTCTGTTCTCAGCTTGAACGCAGGCATGGGGACCTTTAGAAGCGCGTGTCTGGACTGTTTCGACAGTAAAGAGCACTGCTATGAGATTGGACCCACGAACTTGCTGGAGCGCAAAGGCTCCCTAACCCTCCGCTCTCAGCACAAGAAATACTCGAAGCCAGTGTTGGTGTATTCCTGGTGAGCCAAATACTCGCCGGCCGTTCATGGGTTCTAGGGAGGGAGGAGAGGAGAAGGATCCGGCAGGAGGCGGGGAAAGACTAACAGAGTAACAGGAAACAATAATGGAGAAGAGAGAATGGGAAAGAGGAGAAGAAAAATCAAAGAAAAGGGGAGTGAAGAGATTAGGAAAATGAACAAGAGAGAAGTGGTACGGAGAAGAGGGAGGGGAAAGGGATCTTCCACATAGCAGGGGCCATATCAAAGTGAGCAGAACCCTCCAGGACTGCTCCCCAGCACACACCAGGACCTGCCCCAGCCAGAGTTCAGCTGTCTACACAGGGGAAAGGAGTGGGAGTCACTTAACAGACCTGAAAGTCGCCCCCTTGACACAACGCTTACTTGTAAATGCAAGTCCTATCAGAAAGCCAGGCAGAGGAGCAGCGCTGCCGCTGCCAGTGCTTGGGGAGGGGGACACATTTGAGAGAAGTCCCTCAGCATCCCGCAGGCTATCACTCATGAAGACCCTTCCAGCCAGAGGTAGCAAAGTTTAGTCTCACCTTGGGTAAGGCCAGTGCAATTTGGCGTATACTCTGCTTAATTTCTTTTTTTAATTACTTGGTTACACCTAAAATCCACATAAAGATCCAGGGTTGTGTGTTCTCCTGGAAAATTGAACAGCCCAAAGGACTTCCTTCTATGTCCATCTTCTTCTGAAGATGGTGCTCTCAAGACTTCAGGAAGCATTAAGCAGTTGGACTTCTTCTGTGCTTTGGAGACTGTGCCTAGAATTCACTTAGGCGCTCTCTCTCTCTCTCTCTCTCTCTCTCTCTCTCTCTCTCTCTTTCTTTCTCTCTCTCTCTCTCCCTCTCTCTCATTAAAGTGGCCAATAGCTGCAATGCCAGCACTAGAAAAAAGTGGATAGTTTTTGGGGATGTGGGCGTTTGAATGTAATTGACCGTCATAGGAAAGAGGCACTATTAGGTGTGGCTTTGTTGGAACAGGTATGGCCTTGCTAGAGGAAGTGTGTCACTGTAGGGGAGGGCTTTAAGGTCTCTTTTCCTTAAGCTTCGCTCAGTGTGACACTCAGTCAACTTCCTGTTGCCTGCAAGATGTAGAACTCCCAGCTACCTCTTCAGCACCATGTCTCCCTGCACACTGCCATGTCCCACCATGATGATAAAGGACTGAACCTTTGAACTGTTAGCGAGCCACCCCAATTAAATGTTTTTCTCTATAAGAGTTACCATGCTCATGGCGTCCCTTCACAGCAATGAAACCTTAACTAAGACGGTCAAGTTTCTTACAATAATTACTTTCGGGATATTTGTAATATTGGAGGGAAGTGAGAAGACCGAAATGGAGAGAAGTCACAAATCTTGTCTACTCTACACTGTTGCCTTTGAAGAGAGATGGATGATGTCGACTTTAGGCCTGGTTGGACACAACCATTCCTGCACTGTTGGTGATGCTGCCATTTCTGTTCTTCAGACGTATGAAAACCTGTCTACTCACTACATTTCCAAAGCCCACTTCTTCCTCCTTCCAAAGTGTTCTCTCTGCCTACCCTAAACTCAGTGTGAGAGGTTAGATAGGCACAAATCCCAAAGCTACCCAGGGAAACAGACCCTTTCAATAATACAATTTATTATGGGAACAGACTTCTTCACATTGATGGTGTACTTGCTTATGGCAGGGGTGGAGTCCTGAGTACCATCTTTTGGCTTCATACATATCTTATTTCATGACCGTTAAGCAGAACACTTAGCTCTTCCGTGGACCTGTTATGCCACAAGGATTTGGATCATAATAGACATGTCTCTATAAGTTATTGATGAGGAAAGGTTTTTAAAGGGATGGCACTTTGGCTGCCTTCTGCATTACTGTTGCTTTGAAGAACTTGTAAACAGCATGGATATCAATAGCAGAGCAGAAATGTGAAAGGTGTGGGGCCTGGCAAGAAAGAAGGGTAGGAGAGGACTATAAGTCACTTCAACCATTCCTGAACATGCATAGAGCTCTCCTTTGGTTCAAATGGAGAAGAATTAAATTCAGCTCAGCAAGTATTTATGTGCCATACACTTTACTACATATTAGGATGCAGAAAGAGAGCAAAGATCATTGAGATAATTTTTGTGAAGTACTTTGTCCTCCATACGCTATCTATTGCTATGAGGAAAAACCATGCCCAAAGAAACTTGGGGAGGAAAGGGTTTATTTGGCTTACACTTCCACATTCCACAGCTCCATCATTGAAAGAAGTTAGGCCCAGAACTCAGGGCAGGAACCTGGAGGCAGGGACTGATGCCGAGGCATGGAGGGGTGCTTTTACTGAATTGCTCCTCATGGCTGCTTAGTCTGCTTTCTTATAGAACTGGGACCACCAGCCTAGGGATGGCACCACCCGTAATGGGCTGGACCCTCTCACATCAATCACAAATTAAGAAAATGCTCTACAAGCTTGTCTACCGCCTGATCTTATGGAGGCCTTTTGAGGCTCCTTCCTCTCTGATGACTGTACCTTGTGTCAAGTTGACATAAAACTAGACAGTACACACTTACATCTAGAGCAGAAAGAGTGGACAATACATGATAATCAACACTATGCAATATAGCACAAGAAAAAAATCTGTTAGATAAACTTGAGCTCTAGATTTTAATGACAGCCCTGTAGCTATGTAATATGACAAGGGATTTGACAGTTCCAGGACCACTTCTGCCATTGTAGAATAGTAGTTTTAGGATTAGTATATGAGCATAAGTCACCCTTTAACATTAAGCATGGTGTATAGTTAGCACAAAATTATATGTATTAAGGCATTGTCAGTGTTCTTAAGGGATTTAACAGGCTAGTACAGGACTTCCTTGATTTCTTGTGTAAATTCACCTACTTGGTGATGATTATTTGCGAATTAGAATCAGTACTTGAGACCCCCCCTGCCCCCATCTTTTTTTCACATGTGTAGAGAGGCAAAAATGTTCAATGTTTTTTCCCCCAATGTGCATGTTCACAATTGAGGTCAAATAAGGCAAAACTCTGCCTTCTTTCTTCTCTCACAGATGTTGTTCTTGTAGTCTGTTTTATGCTACCTTCTCTCTCTTCCACATTTCTGTGCTTTTTGGTGATGTTATTGCTAGCATGCTCACGGACACCAGGATGAAGTGCTTTTTTGAAGCACTTTTTTTGACCTCCCTAAATATATTCAAAATAGCTGTGTATGGCAGACATGATCAAGGATGGGAGCTGAGTGATACCTCTAGTCCATGATTGGCCTATGACATTGCCTAAGACTCACCTCCTCCTTGCAGCTAGAGTGGTAATATATAGAGCCCATCAACCTTGTCTCAGCCTGCTGCTTTTGAGTTAGAAATACCTTCTTTAGAAGTCATCTTTGCTCACTCCTTTCTGTAGCATTTATGGAACCATATTATGTTTCCATTAGAAGTTGCAAGCTGAGAGAAAATTATCTCTTGGGATATCTTCCCACTCATTGGAAAAGTAAGAAACAGAACAAATTATACTTGCCTTTAATAAATTCTCTCATGTAAGATAAGTTCATTCACTCATTCACTTACTCACTCACTCACTCACTCACTCACTCACTCACTCATTCATTTTCTTCTGTTCCTTGGCCAAATTGACAACTGGTAACAAATGATAATAATTTAAAGGAAAAAAAATTCATCCAGATCTCCATGGAGACAGATCCTGCTCCGGTCTCCATGGCAATATCTAGTTTTAAGGACTCAGATTAATTTTATGCATTTGTAATTTTAATTGTTTTTCTTTCTTGCCTAAGCCGCAGACTAAAGACCTTGAGGGTTACACTTTCCCCATGCCATCCCCTACCTCATAAGAAGAAGAAAATGAAAACGAAAGAGCCCGGGGGAAGTTAGATATAATCCTTGTAGGGACAGGGAACCGCCTCATTATAAAGGTTTTTACAAAAGCTAATGTGGGCATCGATAATAAATTAGAGGTCAGAGGGAAATTAATATCTCTCTGAAACTCTTAGACTTTTGCACTGCTCTGTTGGTGGATCAGGGAGTGCATGTGTATATAAAGCCCTCCCTTGAACGGGGAGAGCCATTCCAAAGCACCAGGCCATGTTTGTGTACTTAGATAGAAAACAGAGTGCCTGGATTCTTTAATTTAATGTGTCACTCTTTTTGTGTTTAATCCATGATTTTCACGGGTGCTGACCTGGAAGGATTTAGCGTCCTCACATCCCTGAGGGTCAAGCTAGAGTTACATAAAGCTCTGTTGCTAACAGCCTTTGCCCTGTGCATCTCCACATCTCCATTACACAGGAGGATAAAAAGGCAAAGAGAAAGAGCCCTTCCCAACCATGTGCTCTAGCTTGTGTGTCACTGAAATTCATAAGGGCCTCTTCTTCCAGTTCGCCTCCAACTTTAACATAGACCCAGCACCCACCTCCAGAGAAAGCGTATTAACCCTTTCCTGCACATTTGAAAAAGATCCAGTTATATGGTTTCCACACATGAAGTACATAATTTGATTTCAAGTAAGGAGGCATTAAAGGGGGTGGGGTGGACAGACCCTGACTTTGAGCCACACCATTCCATAGCCTGGGTACAGGACTGAATGAAAAGGCAGTGGGCAAAATGCTGGTAGTCCTTCGTCTGACTTCTGATTGTCACACTATGCCTCCTTGTCCCAGCTCTTGTGGCCATGCCTTCCCCACCCTGCTGAACCATATTTTTCATGGTAGATGGCCAAAGAAATGCTCTCTGCTTTAAGTGGCTTTTTGTCTGGTCTTTGGTCACATAGAAGAGTAAGTAAAGCAGCGGAGGAGAATTAAAAAACAGGGCTGAACTTGTGCCGATCTCTGTTGCAGAACTTGACGTAGTAGATCCTAAGGAGATTTTAGTTAAGGTAGGGACAAGTACTTATATTGTAAAGAGCTATTTTTATTTCTTATAAATGTTCAAATTATAATATCATATGTGCATTTATTATAATATAAAGTAGACCGAGGACATGGAAATATATTCACTATCTAGTGGGTAGCAAAATCCAAAATTTGCATACTGGTGGTATGATGGCACACGCCTGCAATCCTCGCACCTGGCATTCTGGGGCAGGAGGATTTCTATGAGTTCCTGGTCTCTCTGGGTTACATCTAGAGACAACTGTTTCAAAAAAGAAGCAAAGATTTGCATATGATCCAGACACATATGATAAAATGTATTTTCTACAATTAATCCTCAAAACTTTTCAGCTGTTGGCTACTACAGAAGAGTTTGAACATGCCAGTTAAAGCGCGTCTCTACCTTTCTAACTTTAAATGGCTTGTTTTAGGTTAAAATAGTCAATTTCAGAACAGTGCCCACTCTTTCCAGGTCCTTCCTCCTCCACATTCTCCTTCCTCCTGTTCAGTTTGTGTGGATCAAGTCCTCTTGTTCCGTTTGTGTGGATCAAGTCCTCCCTTTTGTTTGTGTGGATCAGGTGCTCCTGGTCCGTCCGTGTGTATCAAGGGAGGAGTGTTAAGTGACAGCTGGTAGTGGAGGTGGGTTTGTCTTTCAAAACTGTGTAGACATCCTTTTCCTTGTTTTCTTCATTCTTGTCCCAGCCCTATGCTTGCTGCTGGTGAATTTATTCTTTTTTGAAGACTTGGTACATCTGCTCGCAGATACGTTCCCACCTTGGCTCTTGCTGGTTCTGAAGATCCCCGTGCCGGTCTCATTCTCTCCGGCTCCTGAAATGGACCTATCACTTCATAACCACGGGTGACCTACTTTATCCCTCAGCATGGTCACTGATAGCTCAGATTCCATATATGTGTACTGCATATGCTCTATTGTGTTAGCTTTTCTCATCATGGTCACCAAATCTGTGACAGAAACAAATTAAGGAAGGAGGGAAGGATTCATTTTGGTCTGTGGTTCAGAATGTACAGTTTGCCATGATGGCGAAGGCATAGTGGCTGCGGACTTGAGCTTGAGACACAGCTTGCTCACATTTGAGGAAGCCCCACCCCCCAACACCTACAATGATCTACTTCTCCAGCTTTGCCTCACCTAAAGTTCCCACAACTTCCTATGACTTCTCCAGCAGCTGGGGACCACCGGGCCAAAAATACAAGTCTGTGGGAGACATTTCACGTTCACGCTGTAACACCTGATTTGCCCAGGCTAGCTCCCTCCTGTTGGCCTACATATATCAAAGCCTCTCATTCAATTTCTATAGTGTTCCTCTTTGGAAGACAAATTTTAAGGTCACTCTACACTGGAACTTCCAGCTTAAAAGAAATTAGTTTTCTTTTCTCAACAATGCTGGCTTTTAAGTGTCTCATTCAGGACTAAACTTCTTAATTTATTCTGTCAGAAGTTAATCAGCAATGCTTTATTGCCTATCATATTTCTGGGGAAACAATCCTGATTCATCCCACAGCAGATGTGGATGCCTCCGATTTATCAGAGTAAAAGTTATTTTAAAGGGAACTCAGCAAGGCATGAAGATTGGTCCCCGGAAATCCATGGTCCTTATGAGAAAGTCTGAAAAAAGACAATGTTTGGGTGGAAGTGGAGATGTCGTCATACTATGTGAACTAAATCAGACTCAAAAAATAAATTTTACATTTTCTTGCCTTTGTGGAATGTTTTTTAAATGATTAAAAAAAAAAGAATTGAAATCAGAAGGGGGAGCTATTTGGAGACAGGAAGGAGGTCGATGGGAAGGGAAGGAATGTCCAGAGAAAGAGATGGGGCCCCAATGTGACCAAAGTACATGCCATACATGGGTGAAAATGTCATGATAAAAATCCATTATTTTTTATACACCAATGTATACTAATTAAACAAAACGAACATGCTTTAGAGCCTTTCTCTGTTTACCATATACATGAATCTTCATCAGAAGGCTAGTGGTTACAAACTACGACAGAGTATGGAGTACAGACTGCTTGGCCTCTTCTTTCCCTCTCTCTGCTACTTCTATGTTTCCCATAAACAGTACGTATTGTTTTCATAGTCAGAATCAAGTGACAGTCCCTTTAAACATTGACAGCATTTTCTAGAGCTTTCCCAGTAAAGTACACATTCTTGAAGTGATCAGAATGTAGGCATAATACTTTACCTTTTTCAGGATACAACTCACTCTAAATGGCTTATTATGACTCTTTAAAAAGATCTCTTTAACTGCTGGTTTTTGCTGGGTAAGAATCATGATGCACATTCCTTTGGTTTAGCCACTCTTCCATTCTTGTCTGTGTGCTGCCACGGTAGCTCCCACGCCACAGTTATTTTAAGTCTACGTTTTCATTCCTCAATGTACTCCTGCTGCCTCCAGTTGCTTTTTGAATGAAGTAGTTTTTGCGGGGAGTGCAAAGCACTTTCTTTTCTTTCTTTTCAAATAAAATTCAAGAGGTTCTGCCTTCTTCACCCTGGCTCCTGGCTCCCCGCCCCGATGCTATTCTCTTTTATGCAATTCCAATCAAATGCTTTTTCAAAAACTAGTGGTTATGGAGTTGTGATGGTGCCACCTGTGCGAAAGTATGTTTCATTAGCTGGCATTTTATGAAAACGCAACAGTTTTGCAGGAAAAATTGCTATGGTTTGAATGTGAGACTGTCTGCCCCAACCTTTGGGATCCTGATTGAAACACTTCCCTGCAGCATGTGGTGCTGTTTTGGGAGGTTTCTGGCACCCCGGGAACTAGGACCCTGATGCCTGGCCTTTGGAGGCTATCTTGTCCTTGCCCCCTTACTGTCTCCCTCTTTGTTACCTGTCTGCAGTGAGCTCAAGAAGCCCCTTCACACATGGCTCTTCCTGCCACAGCATCTCACCCCAGCGTTTGGGTCAAGTAACCACAGACGGGAGGTTCTGGATCTGAGCAGAACACATATTCCACCCTCCTTGAGACGTTCATGTCCGAGATTCTGCTATAGGGGTGAAACACAACAACAGAAACTAAAACAGGGACAAACCCTTGAAAGGCAGAGTGCAGGTGTTTTGCCATGTGGATACACTTGAAATTAGAACGAGCATTGATTGCTACGTAGAGAGACCTCTGCCTCCAGCCAGTTCCCTATCCTCATGATATCCTAGTTGAGCTGACTGTGGGATCCACCGGGGCCCTCATCATCATCATGCTGATGTAATCTTTCAGTCTCAAGTCTGATTTCACCAAGCTTTGCTGCCTTTTACACTGATGATCTCCTTCTAGATGAAGGTATTGAGGCAGAGGAAGGGGGTGAGGAGAATGTGGCTATGGACACACACACACACACACACACACACACACACACACACACACACACACAAAGTCCAGGCTCAGGCTTTTGAGACACAGTCTCACTATGGAGCAGAGTCTGCCCTAAAATGCATTCTGCAGACTCTGCTGGAGTTGAACGTAGGATCCACCTGCCTCTGCCACCTGAGTGCTGGGATTGAAGGTCTGTACCACCACTCCAGGTTCAGACTATTTTTCTTCTTTTTCTTTTTCTTTTTTTTTTTAAATAGCACTAGAGCTAGTATTAAGCAGGTATCTCTAAAAGTCCCCCATCCTTGGTACCATTTCACGTATTCACCAGGCAGATCTCTTTTGGTTATAAATGGCAAATAGCTTGCACTAACTTAAACAAGGAGAGTGGATTAACCCATGACATCCACCATGGTTGGCTTAGGATCTTAGGAACAGAGGGGCAAGGGGCACTAGTTCCTACTCATCTCTCTACTCTTGCTGCCTGTCATTGGTCTTCTCACAGAAGACCAAGAGAGGCATGACTGCTGCCGTAGCAACTGATAATTTACATCTCTATCTCCAAAAGAGAGTCGGGCTTTAAGGTATTTTCAGCTCTAAATTTAAAGATCCGAAGTCCCTGGATCAAGTGTTAGTTTGGGGTCATCTTTCTAAGCAAGACCAAACTGAAACTTGGTGCCTCTCCAGTCGCCATGGAGATGTGTACACAGGAGAAAGAAGAGATGATGGACTTGAGATCCCAGAGACAGCTCCTGTTCCAGAGAAGGATTCCATATTCCATGCGTTCAGTTTATAGCAAGTGTTTAGAACAAAACACATTAAGATTTTAGATGTAATGAGCAGAAAAATAAATCTTGTACATAGATTAAGTAAGAACATTTTTCTGGTGCTTTGAAAAGGTTATGAATAAATTTGAATATCGTGATATTGCTTTTGATAGACATTAATCTTCCTTTGTTCTGTTTCTTTTAATTCATTTTGAAATACAATTATGCTTTAATTGTTATTAGTCACACTATATTTTCTTTTTTTAATTTAAGCTTTGGTGCATTAACAAAGATAATTGATTGGCAGGAATACAACATGCTTCTTTGGTAACATATTAGATCTCTAATCAGATTGTTAAACCTTCAATAAAATAGAAGAATTAATATAATGCTATTTATCTCTAAATAAATTTTAGTGCAAATAATTTAGGCTCCTTATGTAGAAACTATTGAGAAGATTATTTTGAAATTAAAATGCAAGAGTAAATAACTTGTCACAACTTTTTCAAAGCAAATTAGGTGTAGTGGTGCAAGCCAGGGATCCTAGCATTCTGAGTCAGGAAGCCTGAAAGGTCAGGGCCAGCCTGGGCTACAAAAGCAAGACCTTATCTGAAGCAAGCAAGCAAGCGAACATACAAAACCCACCCCAGACTAGAACAACCTCTCACCTTCCCCAACACAACCAAAGTAAAAGGCCACAGCCAAAGGCAAGTCAAAGTAACTTTTAAACATCTAGGAAAACTCCAAATTGCTCACCCAGGAGCCAGAAGTGTTAAATGAACTTTAAAAAAAATCAAACTTTTCCCCAACTATGTTCTCCTTAGATGAAGAGCTCTTCTGTGAGTATCATTTATTTAAAATATATTTACTGGGGTTGGGACTATAACTTGTTGGTAGAGCATTTTCCGAACATGTACAAAACCCGATGTTGGATTTGTGGCACTGAAAAAAAGTCAAAATGTATTTATTGCCATGTGTATCAAAGGCACACTTTGGGTTCCGGACCTCACATTGACCATTCTCCCTGTCCTTAGGATGCCGGGGACTCTTACAATGAGACAGCGGTGGGGAGGGCTAAGTTAGCAATTGTAATGCCTGCGGCATGTGCTACAGTTAAGGCTAAAATAAATGGGGTGTCCTGGTTATTAGGCACGGATCAGAGTCCAGACCCCACCCACTGAGAAACAGGTTTCTAGGTGCTGTGACTCCGAACAATGAATCAGAACAGAGACACACAGAGAGTGACAGCAGCAGACAGTTTATTAAGAAAGGGAAATGGTTCTCTTGAGGGTGGAAGCCAGCCAATGAGCTGGGAAGACAGATGCTCAAGAGCCCAGGGCCAAATGAGTTCGTGTGCTTTATAAGTTATTTCATAGTGCCTGCCTTGTGCTTGTATCCTGGGGCTTTTCTACCTCATCTCTGTTGTGATGTAGCCCAGGTAGAGAAGGGTTTCTATCTGTGCCAGCTGGCTTCTTTCGTATGTGAGTCTCACTACCTCTCTCCATATGCCTACTCTCTTCTCACATTGGGAGCAACTAGGAGAAGCATGTGTCTTGGGCCTGGTGGATGAAATAAAGCTTCTCCGTGGAGATCATCTTGCCCCTACCATCTGTAGAAGAACTAATGTATAATATAGTAGTTCTCAACTTAGGTTGGTATTACTTCTTCCCCATATATTTGGAAATAGGTGCAGGTATTTTTGTTGTGTTATGACTGCTGTCTTGTGTTATACATGATCGTAAGACTGAGGACTCTTGGTCCTAGGGATGGCTGTGGCATCTTAATATTTATCCATCTATTTGATACCTCATATTCTTGGACCTACAGCCTGATGGGTGGAAACAGTACAGCTAGTATGCATCTAGGGTTGTCACATTGAGGTTAACTAGTTTTTATATGGCCATTCACAGAGTGAGAATAGTAGCATTGTTAATCAATCTAGTAATTCATTCACTCATGACCAGGCAGTTCCCCTCCCCTTATTGTGTAAGAATCTTTCACTTTTAGAACTCCATGGCCCCTGGCCTCCTTGTAGGGATGCATGTCATAAAACGGCCAATGGGCCTCTACAGGCCTTCCCATAGAGGGTAAATTATTATGGCCTTACACCAAGACCTTGAGAAAGATGAATGAATTATTTTAAAATTTGGGGGAGCTAATGGGGTGGCTAAGCAGACAGAGGTGATTTTTTGCCATGCTTGACATCCTGAGCTCAATCCCAGGAGCCTGTGTGCTGCTGGAGTGTGGCAACTGATTCTTCAAGGTTGTCCTCTGACCATAGACATGTGCACTATGGCCCATATGTATGCATACATTAAGTAAGATAAATGTATAATTATTAATTAGGGGCTGAAGAGATGACTCAGTGGTATGAGTGCTTGCTGCATAATTGTGAGAAGCAGAATTTGGATCCCAGTACTCACATAAAAATCTGAGCATCCTGTGCAGGCCTGAAACTTGATCTTTGAATGGGGTAGAGATGGGAAGATCTCTTCCAGCCTAGCTGAGAAAACAGGAGTCCTGGTTTTAGGAGGAGCTCCTGCCTCAAAGAAAAAGGTAGAAAATGATAGGGGAAGGCACAAAATGCTCTTTTCTGGCCTCTGTGCACACACATAGATACGCAACTAAATACCTGAATCTCTCTCTCTCTCTCTCTCTCTCTCTCTCTCTCTCTCTCTCACACACACACACACACACACACACACACACACACACACACACACACATACACACACACACACACACAAATAAATAAATATATAAAAAAAGAAAAAATTGTCTGGAGGATGTAGGGTGCTTGCCTAGCATGCCCAAAGCCCTGGCTTTGGGTTTGATTCTCAGCAAGGAATAAAATTGGGTATAGTGTCACATGCCAGAACTCTGGAGGTAGGGGAAGGAAAGTTTCTCTGCTGCATAGTGAGTTCAAGCTGCCCCGGCCTTGTGTTCCAGAACCCAAAAAACATCAGTCTACATAGATGACTTCGCTTTTGAAATTGGAGCTTTTCTTTGTATGTTAAACAATCCCTTAAAAATAGAAGTGATTAAAAAAAATAGAAGTGTTCTGGGGAGCTACCTTTGGTTGGCATGTACTTATGTCAAAGTCAGGGTGAATTAAGCTTGATTTACTGGCCTATTGTGCTGGCTAGTTTTATGTCAACCTGACACAGGTAGAGTTTTCTGAGAGGAGGGAGCATCACTTCAGAAAATGCCTCCATAAGATCCAGCTGTAGAGCATTCCCTTAATTGGTGATTGGCGTAGGAAGGACCAGTCCACTGTGGGTGGTGTCATCTATGAGCTGGAGGTCCTGGGTTCTATAAGAAAGCAGGCTGAAGTTGGGCAATGGTGGCACACGCCTTTAATCCCAGCAGTCGGGAGGCAGAGACAGGTGGATCTCTGTGAGTTCGAGGCCAGCCTGGACTACAGAGTGAGTTCCATGAAAGGCACATAACTACACAGAGAAACCCTGTCTCGAAAAACAAAGAAACAAAAAAAACAAAAAAAAAAAAAGAAAAAGAAAAAGAAAGCAGGCTGAGAAAACCACTAGGAACAAGCCAGTAAGCACACCCCTCCATGGCCTCTGCGTTAGCTCCTGCCTCCAGGTTTCCAGCCTGCTTGAGTTCCTGTCCTGTCCATCAGTGATGGCCTACAATGTGGAAGTAAGTGTAAGTCACATAAACTCTTTCTTCCCCAGCTTACCTTTGGTCATGGTTTCATCAGAGCAATAGAAACTAGGGCACCCATCCTCACTGCTCCAGTTCCTGACAATGCCACTCCATAAACAGGCTGGAGAAGACATGGCAAATGTCTTGTCATGTGTCGGGCACAAATTTCAAGTGTCTTACCTCTAGAGAACCTTCTGGGACTGATAATGTCCTGAAGGACAAGTATTTGCTACTTAAAAACTTTCTCTGTGTCTCCCTTAGTAATCATTCATTTTGGCTTTTTGCTTCACAGGGGGAAATTTTGGTAATTTTTTCTTTGCAATTTCTGTATATCATCTAGTTTTCTAATCTATGCACAGAATTATGGAAATGTAGGCTTTAAGACTTCTATTTTAAGGAATATGTATTCCATATACATGCATATACGTGTGTGTGTATACACATGTACATGTATATGTATCAGACTGACCTTGAACTCCTTACATAGCCGAGGATGATCTTGCACTCCTGATCCTCTTGCCTCCATCTCCTGAGGTCTGGGATTACAGATGGACATCCCCACGCAGTTTAATGAAGTGCTGTGGCTTGAACTCAGAGCCATGTGCATATCAGACAAGCACTTTATCATCTGAGCTATATCCCATCCCTTTAAATGATATATTAAGTCCTAAGTCCCATAGACACAGATTATTCCTTTGAAATACAAACTTCATTGAGTTTTAATATCTTCACAGAGTCACACATCTACCACCACGGCCAGTTTCCTGACTCTGTGATATGAATGTACTGTGATCCTCCTGGAACCATGAAGCCACAATTAACCCTTCTTTCTGTAAGTTGGCTTGGTCATGGTGTCTAATCACAGCCACAGAGAAGTAATTAAAACTCTCCCCATCTAAGCTCCTTTCCTCTCAGCCTTTTCTTCCAGACATTCCCCAGCTCTTAACCCCAAGCCCCAGCGAGCACTAAGCTATTTCCTGTTTTTACAGTTGCCTTTCACTTCATAGAAACGGAACTGCAGAATTGATGGATTTTTGTGACTTAGTATAATGTTTCCAAGGTTCGTCTCTTTTTTTTTTTTCTGCTTGATCATACTCTATAGTGTGGATATTGTGCCATTCAGGTTCCACTCTCCCTGCTTTCCCTTGACTCATTAGATAGTGGCCTCTGCATTTTATTTACTAAATTTTCTTGGTTCTGCTGTTCTTCCATGTTTTTTAATTTGATGTTATATTTTGAAATTTACCCCTGTTCATATTTAGTGATATTAGTACTTACATACTTAAAGCTTTGATATTTTCTCTGGGTACTGCCTTAGGTAGATCATATGCATTCTTTTTATTTTTTCTTTTTTTTTGAGACAGGGTTTCTCTGTGTAGTTTTTCGCCTTTCCTGGAACTCACTTTGTAGACTAGGCTGGCCTCGAACTCACAGAGATCCACCTGCCTCTGCCTCCTGAGTGCTGGGACTAAAGACATGCGCCACCACTGCCCAGCTGATGATATGCATTCTTGTGAGTGTTTTTTTGTTTGTTTGTTGTTTATTTAATTTTTTAGCTAAGGTCTCCTGTAGCTCAGTCTTTGAACTCACTAATGTAGACAAGGAGGACCTTGAATTTCTGATCCTCCTGTCTCCACCTCCCAACTGCTTGGACTATAGTGTGCACCACTACACTTGGCTAATGCATGGTGGTTTTTACTGTCTGCATTTCCAAAGCGTTTGGCAATTTAGGCTTGTATTGATCTTTGACTCAAATTGTTTGATGAACTGTTTATATTCAGATCTTTCAAAATATTAGTTAATTTTGCTTTATCATCTGTTATTTGATACCTAGAGAATATAACATAGTTTTAAAAAGAATGAAATAGAGCTTCTTAATTGTTAGGAATGTGTACTTGGAATTAAAGCTCTCTAGGAAGGTAATCAGAGACTGGTTTCTGCTCATGTGCAATGCAAGTTTACCCACTAGACCAAGGAAGGGACCCGAGTTCTAATTGTGGATCACATGTCTCCAGTTTAATTGTCATACACTAGATTCTCTCCTAATTCTAGCGGCGGTTAGTTCTAAACCCAGAGAGCAAATATCTGGCGGCATCGACTGTTGTCACTTATCATTTCTCTTTCCTTCCTCTGTGCCAGGGAACCCAGTGACTTTCTAAAATTCATCTCGTTCTCTTTTGAAATGGCTGACTATAAACTCATAAACAGAACCAACCCCTTTCTGCCTCTCTTTCTGGTCTCATGGACACATGGTTTGTTTTCTTCTTCCTGAGGCGATCAAACAGCTGACCGTCCTTTCTAGTCTCGTCTTCCTGTCAACGCTGTATGCTGTAGATTTTTGTAACACTGTGTCTCTCCACTTCTGCTTCAGATTCCTTCGCTAGTTTAAGTTGGGATTAATATTTGATGACAACCCCCCCCCCATCTCAGTGGCTTATCATATAAACATTTATTTCATGCTCCCACAACAGCCTCTCTTAAGTTTTGCTGGGGTGGGGGTAAACCACTGCTCCCTCTGAGGCCAGTCCCTTACTGGGGTTTAAAAGGCTGCTTCAAAATACTGAGACGGTAATGGAAAGTTCGCCGTGTTCAGGTCAGGAGACCCCTGATTGAATGGATTGGTATTATCTTGACAGTGGTTCTCTGTTACAGAGTAGGCATTCTTCTCCTCCTCCCTCTCCTTTTCAGATCTCTCTCTCTCTCTCTCTCTCTCTCTCTCTCTCTCTCTCTCTCTCTCCCCTCTCTCTCTCCTTCTCTCTCCCTCCCTTTCTCCCCCTCCCAATCCTGCCCTATGACACCCTCCTCATGTTATGACAACATGAAATCCTTCATCTTCAGCTTCCCAACTTCTCCATGAGGAATTTCTTTTCTTTATAAATTATCCAGTCGGAGATAAACTGTTACAGCACCAGCGAGCAGGCTACTCGATCATCCAGAAAGGCATCTTTCTGTGTGACAGGAGGAGAGCTGGATTTAAACCAGAGCTTCCTTCCACTGACTTAGGCCCCAGACGGTGTAATTTCTGCTCATAGTTTTCCATTGGCCAGATCAAGTCAAATACTACCACTAAGTGTAGGGGCTCGGGCATCTTTTTAGTTCATTTATTTTTATGATGTGTGTTGATTATGCATAATAATGGGTTTCATCGTGGCATTTTCATAGGTACATGCAATGCATTTCTGTCATATCCGCCCCCACTCCTCTGCTTTGCCCTCCCCCCTCGTCCCCTCTCCTCTTCCATGTCTTCATCACTTATTTTGATGACCCAGTGAGTTTCATTAGGGTTGCTTACTGGGCCCTGGTTGAAAGATTATTTATAGAAGCATTAAGTGACCACTGATACTCAGGGATGGATGAGCCTCTTGAGGAGTCCTCTCCCCCATTACCATGATCTTGGGTATAGGTCCTGGGAGTGGGGAGCTCAAGGGCCTTTCTCTCTGCCGTGAGGGATGTTGACAGGTCCAGTCTTACACAGGTCTTGTGCAGTGCCCTGCCTCACTCCAGTCCTTCCCCTGCCTCTTACATTCTTTCCACTCCACCTTCTGGGATATTCGCCCCTTGGAGTGGGCGATACAGAAATCCCATTCATGACTGAGCTCCAGCAGTCCCAGATTCTCACACTTGAACCAGTTAGGGATCTTTACAGTTACCACTGAAGGCCTCGGGGTTCTGGTCTTCTGTATTCCCAGGACAAAAGGAGAAATTGTACTGGTGAGCACAATGCCTGTCACATACAGAAGACTGTCTTGTAAAACTCCCCTGGGGGGACTCTGGGATAGGCTTGTATCCCTTTAACGTTGGTGTCCTTGAACTACTCGCCTATCACCTATGCTGAAGAGCAGTGTTGGAAAACACTCTGAGGGCTGGCATGACCCAAAAGTTCTTCTTATCTCTCTGACCACAGGCTTTCATTAAAAAATCAACCTGGATTTTCAGCTCTTGAGAATTACTAGTGTGTGAGACAAAATTTAAATGTCTTCTGCCGAGCATTTTCCAATGTTTACTGTGAAAGAGTCCGTTGGCGCAAATGTCTGAGGTGTGATCTGGTCCAGTCAGTACTTTGCAGGTTCCCACTTGATTACTGAGACCCAGTCTCAGTCAGAGTTACTATTGCTATGATGAAACATCATGACAGAAGAACGGTTAGGAGAAGGGTTTATTTGGCTTACACTTCCACATTGTAGTCCATCACTGAAGGGAGTCAAGACAGGAACTCAAACGGAGCAGGAACCTGGAGGCACAAGCCGATGCAGTTAGCTGTAGAGGGTGCTGCTTGCTGTCTTGCTCCCATGTCTTGCTCAGCTTGCTTTCTTATAGGACCCAGGGCCACCAGCTCAACGATGGCCCCACCCACAATGGGCGGGGCCCTCCCACATCTATCACTGATTAAGAAAACGTCCTATAGGCTTGCCAGCAGCCTGATCTTACGGAAGCAGTTTCTCCGTTGAGGCTCCTCCTCTCAGACGACTGTGGCTTACAATTAAGTTAAGGTAAAAGTAGCCAGCACAGAGACCTCTTTCCCACGACCGCTTCTCATCCCATCTCTTACTTGGTTTTCACTGGGCCCTGGATCCTTTTAAGTAGCCCACTCACATTAAGTAGTCCACGCACAGGGTGCAATCTGAGGCTAGAAGTTCCTGCTTCTGCGAAGATTTTAGTTTTGCTTTTAAGTCCCCCGCTTTTTTTTTCCTGTTTTTGAGTGATTTCCCATAAGAAAATGGGAAAATGGACATTCTTTAGCTTTGTTTAAGATAAAACTGTTTTAACTCTAGATCCTATTTACACAGAAAATCTCATTTGGTTTGGTTTTGAGTTTCTAATGTGTTGAGGAATCTGCGTCTCCAGGGTAATTTTCTTTTCAAGTCTTAGATAGCAGAGGATTAGAAATAAAATGAATTGAAACCAAATAACCTTATATTATCTATTCACTGTGCACAGCCCACGGAATCACAGAAATACACACTAAAATGGACATTAGACCCTCTTAATATGGCCGTCTGGTATTTTCTCGAATGATATTGAGATAGAGGGAGAGGAAGCTTCCATAAGGAATCAGATGCCTTTTGCTTGTTTGCGGCTAGAGGGGCAACTAATTTCCATGCCTGTTAAACCTCCCCAGAGCAGCGGTTCTCAACCTTTCCAATGCTTCGACCCTTTAGTATGGTTCCTCACGTGTGGTGACCCCCAACTGTAAAATTATTTTCGTTGCTACTTCATAACTGTGATTTTGCTACTGTTAGGAATTGTAATGTAAATATCTGATATGCAGGATATGTGACCTCTGTGAAACGGTCATTTGACCCCTCTGGCGGGATCATGACCCACAGGTTGAGAACCACTGATCTAGATGTCCTTTGCACTACAGTGAACTATAGTGAGTGTGTAATCCATCTTTCAGATCTTCAAGTCTTTCTCTTGAGTCCCTTTCTTCCACCACTCAGAATACCTTTTTGTTTCGTTTTGTTTTTTGAGTCGTGGTGTCTCACTATATAGCCCCAGAGCTGGCCTTGCATTCACGAATCTCTGGTTTCCCCCTTTCAGATGCTGGGATTATAGGCCTGAACTACCACACCAGGCTCGGGGTGTCTTTGGCCAACTAATACGAGCTATTTTTTGGAGGGAAAGGTCACAGAAACCCTGAGAAGTGTACTAGAATGTGGAGATAACTGAGGGCTAGTTGTCTTGGTTTGGGTAGGATGGTTGTCTTGTCTTCTGCTGGACGTCATATCATGAAATGTGTCCCAGGTGGTGGAATCAGTTGTAATGTCACCTTGCCTGAGACGTGTTTCTTCAGCTATCTGTAAGTCAGGTGTTTGGCAGTCAATCAGACTGACATTTCCTTAACTGTTTACACCTCCAACTGCTGAATTCCTTTCTTTCCTCACAATATCCTCTTTGGAATTTCTTGTTTTTGAAGATTTTCTATGTAGGAAATTTATAATAGTGATGACTCTTGATTTGCATGCCAATATATGTTGAATGAAGAAAATATGGCATATTCATCTTCATCAGGTAGTTTTCTCTAGAGCACAGTTTAGGTTGCAAATTTTGGGATTGTGGTGCAGATGTGCAAATCACGTACAGCATAGGATACACTGAAAAGGTCCCTGTTCACTACTCTAAGATGTCGCAATTCCTCTCAAGAACATAAAATTTCCTTACAATGCTGCAAATATATCTAAATGTCCCTGTTGGTTTAATGTATAAACCACTGAATAACGCTAGCTTGGCCTATCCATCTTTTTGCCTATGAAATCTTAAAAGGATCATCAAATCTCTTTGCAGCATTTGCTTCTATTGGTTTTAAGTTTCTAATGTGTCCGGGAATATGGCTGACTCTCCAGGGTAATTTTCTTTTAAAGTCTTAGGTAGCTGAGGATTATGAAACTTAATAGCAGAGATGTCTCTCTTCTTATTTGCACTACATTTACATCAGAAAATACAATAGCTGACAGCATGGCTGTGAACGACATTAATAATTCTAAAGCTTAAAGTTAATGTATTCTGCCATCTGGAGTCTTCACTACACATTTCTAACATCTTTGAAATCTGCAAAGAAAACGTGTCTCTTGTCAAGCAACCAGAAGCTGAAATTTCATTGTTCTCATGTCAGATACTTCTCATATTCAAAACCTTGGCAATTGGCGTTATGCACATGTCTAGGGAGAGTGCTCCCATTGAGCAGGTAGATTTATAATTCCTCCGGAGACAAGCTGGTGTTGCAGAGAGCTAACTTGTCTGTATGCATGATCACTCCCTCCTGATGGGTGCTTTTGAAGACTGAGCCAGGATACTCTTTATCTTTGTGGACACGTTTGAAAGCCTTTTTCTTTCCGCATTTATATTAGGGTGACAGTAACAAAATGGAGGAAGATTCAACTCGTCCATCAATCATGAAGGAGCTAATCATTTATAACGTGTCAGACTGTGCGAGTCACCAGACCAAAAAGATGAATCAAAAATAATCTCTATGTCTAAGAAGCCCTCAGTCTCAGGAGAGCTGGATTCTATAATGATCATTATAGAACAGTGCAAAATGTGGTACCGTGGGGAAAAAAAAGTTTCTTTGCAAACTTGCACTTCCTCCCCACTCCTTATAGATACAAGACCACAGAAACCCTAGAGTGCAACCTGTTCCCTTTGCTATGAGAGGAACCGTAGGCCCTAACTTCACCTTTTTTTTACTAGAAGGAATCGGGGTTCCCCTGTGGTGGGGTGACCTGAACAGAACTATGGCTTCCTGCTAAAGCTCTGGGATAATTTGTTGAGCCTCAAAACTCATGTGGAGTATTATGCAGGCTTGCATAAGAAGGGTTTACAGATCCATAGGAGATAGAATCATAGACTGGTCATGAGGGAGTTCTCAAATTCTCATAGAGTCCTGGGTAGCAACTTGGCCTGGACCTTTTGATGAGATAGTGAATTGCAGCTGAGTCAGGCTCAAGATGCAGAATGGGAGGGCTGGAGGGTACAGATGATTGTCAGTGACTAGATGGATCTTTAGGGCATCATCCAGCATGGGATCTACTTACACTGGTCTTTGCCTGAGCCCTTGATCACTGACAACAAGGTCCGAATTCCTGTTGTCAGACTGCTTTTTTTTTTTATATAGCTTGTAATTTGGACTCTGTCTCAGCAGCCCTCTTTCCATTCCTAGGTCTATTTATAATGTTAAAATACAAAATTACAGCAAAATCGGTGTAAGAATCAAGTTGGCTTTACTTATAATTCTACAACTAGGCAGTATCTCATTTTAGGAAACAGTGTTAAGTTGATCCTAGTCTATAAAACTGGCTCTGTGGGGAAGAAAGAGTTGATAAAACAGAAACAGAATAAAAGATCAGAATAAAAGGTCATTTCAAAAACTTCTTTAGAGCATTAAGATGGAGGGCATTTGTGATTTCATACTGACTCAGGTGGCCTGGGTTCTCCCGTGCTTTGGAAAACTGACTTGTTTTGAAGCTCGGTTAGATTATACAGCTTGTGGCACAGTGATTCCATTCTTGTTTGGTCTGCGGGAGGGTGGTGCAGAAAGCTAGTCCAAAACAGTGGCCTCCTATAAACTCTGATGGTTATCAAACAGCTTGTGGTGTGGCTTCTCTCATAGAAAGGCAGAGCCCAAAACACCTCTCTACTGCTGACTAAGGATAGCTCAGATAACTCCTTTATTTATTTATTTATTTATTTATTTATTTATTTATTTATTTATTTACCTGTTTACTTATTTACTTGGCATGTGCGTGTGTGTGTGTGTGTGTGTGTGTGTGTGTGTGCATGTGTGCATGTGTGCGTGTGTTGCACGTGTGTGGTTGCACATGTGCTGTGATGTGAATGGAAGTCAGAGGCGATCTGAGGGAGTCATTTCTTACCTTTCACCATGTGGGCTACAGGGGCGGAACTCAGATCATCAGGTTTGGCAGCAGGTGCCTTTCCTGGCCCTCACATAGGATTTCTGTCTTAGGGTTACTATTGCTGTGGTGAAACACCTCAGAGACATCAAAAAAATTTTTGGTAGAAAAGGGTTTATTTGGCTTACACTTCCACAGTACTGTTCATCAATGGAGGAAGTCAGGACAGGAACTCAAACAGGGCAGGAACCTGGAGGCAGGAGCTGATGCAGAGGCCATGGAGAGGTTCTACTTACTGGCTTGCTCAGCCTACTTTCTTATAGAATCCAGGATTACCAGCCCAGGGGTGGCACTACCCACAATGGGCTGGGCCCTCCCCCATCAATCACCAATTAAGAAAATGCCCTACAGGCTTATCCACAGCCCATCTTATGGAGGCATTTTCTCAATTGAGGTTTCCTCCTCTCAAATGACTTTAGTTTGTGTCAAGTTGACTTAAAACTATCCTTTACAATTAATTTCTTATAAAGAAATAGCCATAATGTATATATTGTGGTTTCCATTTTTAATGGGATTTCTGTGTGTGCGAATATGTGTCTCTGTGACTATATGTGTTTCTTGTGATTTTCTTTGGCTCCTTTTCTTCTGTTTGTTTGTTTGGTTTCTACCCTAGCTTGCTTGTTTTGTTTCATTTTACTATTACTTTTGGATGCCTGTTTTCCAATGAGCGAGAAAGAGATAAGAAGGGTGTGGATTTGAATGGGAAGGGAGGTGGGAGGGCTTGGGGGAGGGGAAACTGTAATCAGAATATATTGTATGAAAAAAAGATCTATTTTCAATAAAAGAAAAATAGGAAAAAGTAGCCATAGCTGCCAGATTTGCTCGGTAGAACATGGTCTTTTAGAAGAAACAAGCCCATTCTTTTTTATTTTTAAACATATTTTTTTTAACAGATTCTTTAGGAATTTTACATTACGACCCCAATACCACTCCTTTTCTAGTCCTCCATGTCTGTCCTCCACCCTTGTCACCTTCTCTCTGAAAAGAAAATAAAAATAAATAAATAAACAAATAAATGAAACAACAGAAAACACTTCGCCCCCTCCCTCTTTCCCACCTCTCCATCACACATCATTTGTTGGAGCAGCCTCAGGAGCTGTGGTGTGTCACCAAGTACACCCTCCTCCTGCCCAAACAGCTCCACTTGCAAATGTTCACTGCAATGAGTTGTTGGTCAGGTTCAAGGCTTCTAGCTTCTGGTACACCACCAATACTGGGCCCTCACTGAAACTTTTCTCAGATGTCCTGCTGTTGAGTCATGGAGATCCTGCAGCTGTGGTTCCACAGGACCAGACCGGTCCTTTCATGAGCTCCAGCAGGTCATAGGTGGGGTAGATGTTAGGGTGGGCCAACTCAAAGCCCTGGATGTGGTCCTGGGTAGTAGCTGAATTGGTTAATCGAGGCCTCCACCATGACCACCCGCTTCAGGAGAGGGTCACAGCCGGCTCTTCTGTGCACAAATTATTAGGGTCAGCTTTTCCTCCATGCTCATGGTGAAGATGGGGCTAGCTCTCCCACTGTGGCAGGTGCTAAGGGATGAAGGCAGTTCTTCCATGCCCAGGCTACTAGGGCCAGCTCTCCACTGATGTGTGGGGCCATTTCTCCCAGGGCTGGTCAGGGGCCGGGTCATCTCTACACATCCCTCAGACATCAACACGGCTTCAAGGGGCAGTCTAGACCATATGGCATCCACATGGCCCCCAGTTGGTAACATGGGATCTCGTCACAGACCCTGGCTATAGTAGGACCATGGACCCAGACATGGCCCTTGGCTGCAGTTTGGGCCTGGACATCACCATTGCCTTGAGTGGCAGCACATGCCACTCAGATTAGTATGGCCCCAGCAGCAGCATGGCCCTTGGACATCAACATATGCCCATTTTAAAATTAAATTTCATTGTGTATTTTCAATGTACATGATACTGAGTTTCATGAGGACATTTTCATACAAACGAGGTACTTATTTAAGCATGTTCTCCACAACCTCCCCTTAACTTCCTCTTCATCAACTGGTCCTGTTTGTCCCTTTTGTTCCTCTAGAGAGTTTTTGAGGTTTTTTTTGTTGTTTGTTTGTTTGTTTGTTTGTTTTTTTGAGACAGAGTTTCTCTGTGTAGCTTTGGAGCCTTTCCTGGAACACACTCTGTAGCCCAGGCTGGCCTCAAACTCACAGAGATCCGCCTGCCTCTGCCTCCTGAGTGCTGGGATTAAAGACGTGCACCACCATACCTGGCTGAATGCCTGTTTTTTCATGTGTCTATTGATCATCACTTGTTTTTCATCTTTTGAGAGCTGCCAATTTCATTATGTTTTGTTGTTTGAGTTTCTGTTTAGTTTTTGAGTTCTTTGTATACGCAGTAATAATAAATACAAGCTTCTGTGTGTTGACTTGAGTCTGAGTGGCTGCAGACTGGATGGGACACAGGAAAATTTTCAGTTACAAGATAATGCTACTCCTTTGTCAGATGACTAGATGCTAAAGACATTCTCCCATTCTTCACTTGATGAACTATTTCGAATTGACAAATGGGAATGGGACCTCATGAAATTAAAAAGCTTCAGTCTTATTTCTTAAGTGACTGGAGTCTTATTGATAAAGCCCTTCCTGTCCCAATACCATGAAAGGTTTCCTCTAATAGTTTCAGACTTTCATGTGTTATATTGAGGCCTTCTATATATTTGATTTTTTGTTTTGGTGAGGGATAGGAATCAAATTTCTTTTTTCATAGTAGATACCCAGTTCTCTCAGCATCATTTGTTGAAACGATTGTCTTTTTTGCCCTAATATGTGTTTTTGCCATCTTTGTCAAAAATTGGGTGCTTGGAGCTTTGTGGGTTTATATCTGTGTTGTCCAACATACCTGCTTGTGCCAGCACCATGCTACCTTTTGCTGCCATGACTCTACATTACAGCCTGAAATCACATATGGTAATGCCTGTAGCATTACTCCCTTTGCTGAGAACTACTTTGACTACACAGAGTCTTTTGTGTTTACATGACTTGTTAGAGACATATGTTGCATTATATTTCAGATTTTAAAATAGTCCAGTGTTGAAAAAATTACTCTGTTGCTTTTCTATTCTATATTTTTATATTTTTAATATAAAATCCTTATAACATGTAGTGAACTAAAGCCAAAAAATTATTTATTAAATTTGAGCTTAAAAACAACATGTCCAAGAACTTTAAAAAGCTCCTGCTTTTAGAATCAGAACACCTTCCAGGTTTGGGACACTTTCCACTATTTCAAGGTGGTCTAGTACACGAAATGTGTTGCCCTTAATTCATAACAATATCAGTGTACTTATTCCTTAACTATAAGATGAATCAAGATTTTATGGTGCTTATATATTTGAAGCAAAGTGGATAAGGTTTTGATAATGCTCTGATAGTTTCTGAAATACTCTTAAGAGTTCAATATTTACATTGTGAATCAGTTTTATCTAAAAAGAATTTTAATCTCTTTTGTTAATTAAATTTGTTCTTTGACATTTTCATACACGTATAAAATGCATTCTAATTACTTCCCCACCCCACTCCTGTGAACTTCTTCCCTTTTTCCCAACAAATCCCTTCCCCACATTCATAGCTTTTTGTTTTGTTTTGTGATCTGTTGAGTTTAACTAAAGCTGCCATTATGATCATGGGTTTGGAATTATCCACTGGAGCCTGGTAGATTCACCAGTGAGCATGCAACTGAAGGAAATGATTCTCTCTGTCACAGAATCTTCAGTAGGGAGAGGCAAGTCTTCATGACTGTGCTGGCTAGTTTTCTGTCAACTGGACACAACCTAGAGTCATCAGAGAGGAGGGGTCCCCAGTTGAGAAAATGCCTGGGCTGTAAGCAAGCCTGTAAGGCATTTTCTTAATTAGTGTTTGATGGTGAAGGGCCCAGACCATTGTGGTTGGTGCCACGCCTGGGCTGGTGGTCCTGGGTTCTATAAGAAAGAAGGCTGAACAAACTGTGAAGAGCAAGCCAGTAAGCAGCATTCTTCCATGATCTCTGCATCAGCTCCTGCCTCCAGGTTCCTGCCCTGTTTGAGTTCCTGTCCTGACTTCCTTCAATGATGAGCAGTGATGTGGAAGAGTAAGCCACATAAACCCTTTTCTCCTCAAGTTGTTTTTGGTCATGGTGTTTATCACAGCAATAGTAACTCTAACTAAAACAATGAGTTTCCTATCTCTTCACAGTAATTATCGACAGGGCCAGTCTTGCTCAGGCTCCGGTGTGAGGAATCATGGCAGCTGTAATTCGAGATTGCCATGGCTATGTTATGCCTAGACATCCATCTCTCATACTCTTTCTGTCTTTTCCTCTGTGACGTTCCCTGAGCATTAGAATGGGTGGTATAAAAAATGTCTTGTTTAGAGCTGAGCTCTTGTCTGCTCTTGCAAAAAGAATGGCATTGGAATTTTGATGATGACTGCACTGAATCTTTTGATTGGTAAGATGGCCATTTTCACAATATTAACTCTCAGTTGTGAGCAGGGGAGCTCTTCCCATTTTCAAGTGTTTCAAAGTTTTCACAGCAGAGGTCTTCTTTCACTTTAGATTTTTCGCCAAGGTAATTTTTTCTTGAGGTAATCATGAATGAGATTCCTTTTCCCAATTTCTTTTTCAATATGTTCTCATTGGTATATAAGGATACTGATTTTTGTGTTTTGATTTTATATCTTCCCATTTTGTTGAGTGTTTTTTTTTTTAAATCAGATCTGAGAGTTTTCTGGTACAATCTTTATTGTCTCTTCTGTACAAAGTCATATCATCTGCTCATAATGAAACACATTTCTTTCCTATTTATATTCAGTTTTTCCTTGTCATATTGCTCTAAGACCTTAAGCACTATATTGAATGAAAATGGAGGAGTAAAGCCATTTCTGGAGGAACATCCTGGCACTGTTGGCAAGAGGCTATGTGTCCCCTTCCCAGTATGAACTTCAGTCTGTCTTTCCACCTGGCCCGGAAGATAAAGCCCTTCATTCAGTGGTATAGAATGCCTATATTCAGATGCCTTCGGCCTTGAACTAATTGCAGACCAGCTCTTGTCAGAGTCCTGTCTGGATGGGGATCTACAGAAGACCCTGGGCCTGACCAGTGCTGGCCAGTGACACTCTTCTTGGTAATTCAAGTTGCTGTGCAGGCTACAGTGACAGTGTAGCGAGTTTCTGATATGGTTGACTTTACTCAATTTGAAAGAATGTGATTGTTTTATTTTATGCTGATTTTTTATGTTAAAGATCTTATTCTTAGAGTTGATAGATGACTGCTTTATTTTGAATGTTCTTTCCAAGTAAAGTACTTGGCAGCTTTGTATGGGTTCCACCCATTTCAGGGAAAGATTGATTGCTCTGGGAAGCAGAGATTTGGGTACTAATGACCTAAGAGTCAGGGATGCATTGATTCTTCACAGCTGTCTCAACCTCAGTGCTAATGACATGTGTTACTAGATGCTTCTTTGTGGTGGGCACCTACCTGGGCTTCATAGGAGTTCGGCAGTGTCATGGGCAGCTCCTTGTTAGATCCTGGCAACATCCCAATCTACCTAGATTCTAAGACTAGAAATCTGTTTTGTTTTGCTTTGGAGGCAGAGCCTTGTTTAGGATGTCTTCACACTCATCCGTCCTGAGATTACAGATGAGTGCCACTATTTTGAGCTTTAGATACTATGAATGAATGAATGAATGAATGAATTAATTAATTAATTAATGTTTCTAAGCACCCACAAATGTTTGCGTTATGTTCAGGGGGTTGGGGTGCAGTTTAAACTTGGCCCCAAAGTCTACTAAAAATTGCTAGTCTAGAACAGTGATTTTGAGAACACAGTCTCAGTGTGTGAATGTGTGTGAATGTTTAGAGCATTAATATCACCAGCTCTTTAAAAGTGAAACGTGAGAAAGGTTAGTGCTTTCAGTTAAGGTGCTGGGGAAATGGGATACTCACATCCAGAATATAAAACTAGACCTCGATCTTACCAATTACAAAAACAAACAAAAAACCAGAATAACCAAGCAAACAAAAACCAACTGCAAATGGATTAAAAATCCCAGTGTGGTAGCATATGCCCACAGTCCCAGCATGCAAGAGGTTCAGCCAAGAGGACCAGGAGTTTGAGACCAGCCTTGTCTCTAAAAACAAACAAACAAACAAACAAGCAAGCAAACAAACAAACACTAGTTTAAAAAATTAAATTTAACTATAACACCTGAAATTTTAACCCCTGCAAAATCACAAAACCAAAAGCAAAAACAGACAAACTAGATTACATCATTTGAAAAGCTTCATCGCAGCAGTAGAAACAGCAGATCAAGGGGAAAAATATTAACCAACTATTCATCTGTCAGAAGGTCCATGTCCAAAATATACAGGGAACTAAAAATCTCAATCAGAAAAAAAACAAAACAATGCAATTTAAATAGCAATGGACTTTAACAGACATTTCTCAGCCATACAGATGGCCAACAGATACACGAATACCCAGCATGCATCATGGCTGGATCTGGACTGGCAGATCATAGGGAACTGGGGATGCTTCTGCTGCTGAAGTGACAGCAAAGAGGGATTCTGGATGCCATAATACCATAAAACCCCTCATAGCTGGAAGAAATTGGCCAAATGAAGGTTTTCCCTCATAATTACTTAGTTACGTCAATTTCTACAGAGGCAGGGAGTAGCTGAAGGTAGACTCTATTAGGTTTGTTCCCCAATGCAATTTTGTGCCTGTTGCAAATGTAGCCCAACAAAATGTAGCAGACACAGTACTGGTGGCTGGGTACACTAGTTATTTTCTTTGCTGCTGTGGTGGGTTGAATAGGTATGGCCCTCATAGACTCATGTGTTTGACTGCTTGGCCCATGGGGAGTGGCACTATTAGGAGGTGTGGCCTTGTTAGAGTAGGTGTGGCCTTGTTAAAGGAAGTGTGTCACTGTGGAGGTGGGCTTTGAGATCTTAGAAGCTCAAGTCTGGCCATTGTAACATTGTTTTTCTTTTTGTTGCCTGTGGATCAAGATGTAAAACTCTCAGCTCCTTCTCTGGCATCATGTCTGCCTGCACACTGCCATGTTCTGCCACGATCATAATGAATTAAACCTCTGAAACTGTAAGCTAGTCCCATTTAAATGTTTTGCTTTGTAAGAGTTGTCATGGTCATGGTGTCTCTTTACAGCAATAGAAACCCTATGTTTCTGTGACCAAAGACCTGACAAGAGGCAACTTAAGGAAGAAAGTTTGTCATGTCTCACAGTTCAAGGAGATACTGTATATTATACCAGAGGAGGTATGAGGCAGGGATGGGGAAGTTGGTTAGAACATGAGCTGACTGGTCATATTACATCCTCAGCCAGGAAGCAGAGAGCAGACAGGAAACAGGGCCTAGATGTCAAACCTCAAGGCCAACCTACAATGACTCACTTCCTCTAGCAAAGACCCACCTCCTAAAATGTTCTATAACTTTCCAAACAGTTGGGGACCAAGTGTTCAAACACATGAGCCTATGGGGGAATTTTATACTCAGACCACAATTCTGGGTAATTTATAAAAGAAAGCTCATAGCACTTAAGGTTGGAAGTTCAAGACCAGATGATTGCCCCCACCAAGGACACTAGGCTTCATTGCAGCATAGTCAAACAGGAGGAACAGGAGGAGCATGTAAGTACAGAAGAGGCAAGCACAAGGGTAGTTTTACATAATAGTCTGCTCTCCAGGTAACTAATCCAGTCTCTCAGGAGCAAGAATTCACCTAGTATTACGAAAACCATCTTCATTATGGTTTCTATTGCTATGAAGAGACCATGACCATGGAAACTCCTATAAAGGAAAACATTTAATTGGGGTGTGTGGTAGTATTGTGTTCTTACAGTTCAGAAGTTTAATACATTATCATCATGGTTGGGACATGGCAGCATACAGGCAGACATGGTGCTGGGAAAGAAGCTGAGAGTTCTATATCTGCAGGCGACAGGAAGTGAACTGAGACACCCACCACAGTGACACACTTCCTCCAACAAGGCCATACCAACCCCAACAAGGCCACACCTCCTAATAGTGCCATTCCCTATGAGCTTATGGGGGCCAAGTACATTCAAACTGCCACACAAACCCAGTAAGGAAAGGCTCCATTGCATCTTAATGATCTAATTACCTCTTTTTGGGCCCATCTCCCAGCACTGCCACTGAAGAAATCTAATTTATACCAGGGTTTCAGAGGGGACACACCGTGTTCAAATCTTACCAAGCAGGGCCTTACAAGTTGTCCAACAGATGGTTGGATGTATTTTTGGGTATCCCATGCACAGCCCCTGCCTTGTGTCCCTTAGGGACCCTTCTGCAGATACTTGGTCTCAACTTCCTTTATTTAATCTAAGAAAGCTCTAGGAAAACTTACTTCTGCGGCCAACCACAGCACTTCCTTTTCATTTCTTATCACACCAAATCGCTCTTTCTCTTCCCCCACTCCTTTTAAAATTAGCCCTAACATCTTTTAGCCAAGATGATTGGAATGCTTTTTCTTTTTCCACACATATTCTAAGAAGTGGGGCTTTGGGGCTGGAGAGGTGGCTCAGCAGTTAAGAGCACCAGCTGCTCTTGCAAAGGTCAATTTCCTGGAACCACATGGTGGCTCACAACCATCTATGGTGGGATCTGATGCCCTCTGCTGGCATAAAGTTGTACATGCAGACAGAGTACTAGAACACTAATACACATAAGATAAATAGATAAATCTTAAAAAAAAAAAAAGTGGAACCTTGTTTGGTTTTTAGCTGGCGGTTATCAGTTTCTTTGCGTGCTCTTTGGAAACAGGGACTATGTAGGTTATCAGTCAATACATCCTGCCTTGTTTGA
>CABHPQ010158697.1:0-13749 GCA_902168405.1 Peromyscus aztecus
GATGCTTTTTTGTTTTCTTTCATTTAAAATAAACTACTTGCTTTTAAAGGTGCCTTCGGCGTGAACTAGAGAGGGAGAAGGTTTTGGTCCAGGCTTCATACCTGGAAATTGATCTGCCTTACTAGTCACCCTCCAGCTCCAACCAAGACAATGCAGACGTGTTGTCCCAAAAGGGAAAATCTCAGAAGAGATTCCTGGGGAGATCGAGAGTGGGAAAGGCCCCCCTGGAACTACGGATAGTTCTAACGGTGAATATCCACACATGGAAGGTTGTGGGTGGCTCCTATGCCTTCTTGGGGTGAAGAGTGAACTGTGGTCGAAGGCAGGGATCGGGGGTCCCTCGATCTCTAGGATCGCTGAGTCAGTGTACCATGGCAAGAACCAAGTCTGTGGGGGAGAAGCCCTGACCTCTAAGCTTGAACAGTTGAAGGGAGGAAGCAAACTCCCGCCGTGACCTTTCCCCTACTTCCCAGGATGTCTAGTCTGTTGCGGAGGGGGCGGGGATGCCCTGAAGAAGAGAGACATACTGGCCGGCAGAGGTCCATGGAATCAACTGAGCAACCCACATCAATTTTGGTTCTTCGTTTACAGTGTCTGTGCCCCTTTACCCAGAATTCCACTTCTGGGAATTATCCCTCAGGTAATCCCACCTGTGGAGAATGGAGTTTATCACAGTACTGTGCCCAGTTGGGAAGGACTGAGAAAGCCCACCAGTAAAAGCTGGTTATATAAATCATAGGGCATTCATACAGGGATTGCCATAAGCCAGGAAAAGAAAAGACAGTCTGTACATACATTCACAGTCTCCACAGTATGTTGTTAAGAAAAGGTAAGTATAGGACCGAGTTGGGGATGTAGAGAGCTTACTTTATCCATAAAGGTAAAGGTCTCCACGTAAACCATCCATAATTCCAGCATTTGGGAGGTGGGTGCAGGGGGAACAGTACAAATTCAAGGTCTTCCAGTACCTAGTGAGTTGGGCTACAAGCAACACTGTCTCAAAACTACAGGACTTTAATCCCAGCCCTTGGGCAGGGACAGGCTGACCTCTAAATTCAAAGCCCGCCTGTTCTACAGAGCGGATGACTTTTCGGGATAGCAGGGCTACACACAGAAACCCTGTCTCGAAAAACTAAAATAAATAAAGCAAAACAAAAACCACTGGTATGTGCCATAAAGTCGATGAAATGTGAAAACATGCTAATTGAAAGAAAGCAGACTGGGAGCTGGAGAGGTGGCTGAGCAGTTTAGAGTACTGGCAGCTCTTCACCGAACCCAGGCTCAGTCCCCAGCATCCACAGAGTGGCTCACAACCAGCAGTGTCTGGCCTCACCAGGCTCTGCACACATGTAGTACACAGTCATACAAATGCAGGTGAAAGATTCACACCCATAAAATAATTTAAAAGACACGTGTGTGATTCCATTTAAGTGACATGTCAGAATAGACAAATGCAAAAATCTTAAAGATAACATAAATTAGTGGTCACCACACTAAAAGGAGGGAGGTTTCTGATAAAAGGTCTTGCTATATAAAATATACATTAGGCTAGCCTGGAGATCTCCCTCCTCTGGCCTCTGAGTGTTGGGGGCACTATAGCCAGCATGAGGTTTCCTTTTCTGGTGGGTGATGAAATGTTCTGAAATTAGTGGTGATAATTACACAAATCTCTGAATGCACTCAAAAACCACTGAATTATGTGCTTCATTTAAAAGCTGAAATTTAGACTGGGAATGTAGCTTTGTTGGTAGAGTGCCTAGCATGCTCAAGTCCTAGGTTCAATCCCCAGCATTGCATAAATTGAGTGTTATGGTGCATGCCTGTAATTCCAACACTTAAGAGGTGGAGGGTCAAATTTTCAGGGTCATTTTTCAGATATATAACAAATTTGAAAGCAACTTGGGAGATATAGGATCTTATTACAACAGAAACTGAACTTTGTTGCCTGGATTATGTCTGAATAAAGTCAGATTTTTAACTTTTGAGTCAGGGTCTTGCTGGCTTTAAACTCTCCATCTCTTCTTCAGTCTCCCAAATGTTGTGATTACAGGTGTAGGCCACCCTCAAGAACATTATTTTTCTTTAAAAGAGGTTAAGGACATCTTCAGATAAACAAACACAGAGAGACACCACAGGCCTTTACAAAGGAAACTTCTGATGTGTTTGAGAAGAAAAGTAAGGTCAAAAGGAAATGAGCTGCCAAAAGAAAGTGGTCAAATGTTTAGAAAACACATGGGTCTATCTAAATAAATTAGGGAGAGTCAAAACTATTTCTAATAATAATAATGATTAGTGTGGGAAAGTAAAACTAAGATGAACTAAGAAAACCCTGGTAAACATTTAAGATGGGAACAGGAACCTGGGTGTGATGTTGAATATCTACAACACTAGCATTGGCGAGGTGAGACCGGAGGTGACGTCATCTGTTGGATGTCAGTTTCAGCTGTATGTATAATGAGCTCAACGCCAGCCTAGGCTCCTGGAGCCTTCGGTCTTGGTTAATCCTGATTATCGGCTTGATGGAATTTAGAATCACCATGGAAACAACTCCTGGGAAAGTCTGTAAGGGTATTTCCGGATTAAGTTAACCATAGTGGGGGTCCTGGACTGAAAGAAAAGAGCACCAAGCACCAGCACCCATGTGATGCTACCAACTGCCCCGTGGGGCTGCTGCCCGCCTTTCGCATCCCGCCCTGATGGACTGATAACCTCAAATTCTACACCAAGATAAGCCCTTCCAAGTTGCCTTTGTCAGGATACTTTATTATAGTAATAGGAAAGTAACTACCGCACACTGTTTCACAGTGGCTTTTGTCAGGCTGCTTTATTATTACAGTAAGTAGGAAAGTAACTACTTACTGTAATAATAATACCAGCATCCACAGAGTGGCTCACAACCAGCAGTGTCTGGCCTCACCAGGGTCTGCACACATGTAGTACACAGTCATACAAATGCAGGTGAAAGATTCACACCCATAAAATAATTTAAAAGGTATTTCACAGTGGGCGTGGGGGAGGCCCCGGGGAACAGATAAAGTTGAGCCAGTCTTTTCATTTGGGAGGAAAGTAGCTATTCACTTTAGATTTTTTGTGTCTTCAAATTAAAATACTTGCCAAGCTCAGTGGTTTTTAATTCTAGCATTTGGGTGGCAGAGGCAGGCCGACCTCTGTGAGTTTGACGCCAACCTGGTCTACATAGCGAGTTCCAGGATAGTCAAAACTACATAGAGACCCTGTCTCCAAAAAGAAAGAAAGAAAAAAAAATACAAAGCTAGATCTCCTTCTTGCTCCCTATCCAGAAATTTTCAGTTTTCAGATGATCAAGTAGGACAGTAAAGTTTCAGCTGAGCACACTCCTGTTGCTCATGCAACCTGAGAGACTGAGGCAGTCTGTCACGTGAAGCTGGATGTGAAGCTAGGTGTGGTGAGTCACATCCTAATCCTACCACTTATGAGGTTGAGATAGCAAGGAGAGTTTGGGGCCTACTCCAGCTACTTAGCCAGAACTGGAATGGGCAGGGGCCAGGGAAGGAAGGAAAAAAGGAAGGAAAAAAATAAAAGTGAAAAAAAAAAAAAAACCCCAAAACAAAAAAAAAAATTCCCCCCCAGCAGTTTCTGCCCTGAAAAGAAGTGTGTGGTCTGAAAAGAAGACCCAGAATGTAAGGTCTTCTGCTCACTGCTGGATCCTCAGTGTCAGACATGTTCAAGCAATACTGGATAAGGGAGTGGATGGGTGATTGGTTCACTCACTTCTGCACCCTCAATGCCATTTCTCACAGTAGCCTTCCTAAACAGCCCTTATGTGTCAGTACCAAAAACCTTCTCCATCTCCCCTACTTGGCTTCACTTTGTCTTCATAGTGCCCAACACAATCATCTCACATTTATTTGTCAATTATTTTCTCTCACAAGATTGTAGCTCTGTGGGAATGAGGATTTGGATTGTTCTGAAAATTGCTCCATACCTAAACCAGAACAATGCTGGGCATATAGCAGGCGCTTATATATTTGCTGAATGAATCATTTTGTATAAATGAGTTTCATAAATTTTTGGAAATAAAAGAACAGCTGCTGAAATACCGTCAGTGTTTGGTTTGTTTTGGTGTGGATTTTGTTGTTGCTATTACAGTTTTTATTTCATTTTACATACCAGCCAGTTTCCCCTCCCTCCTCTCTTCCCATTCCATCCACCGATCTCCCTTCTTACGCTGGCTGCCCCGCGGCCCCCCCCCCCCCACAATCTATTCCTCCTCCTCTCCATTCAGATGGGGTAAGGTCTCCCTTGGGAATCCACAAAGCATGACATATCAAGTTGAAGCAGGACCAAGCTCCTCCCCCCTGCATCAAGGTTGAACCAAGGAATTCCACCATAGGGAATAGATTCCAAAGATCATGCATCAGTGGCAGGTCCTGGTCCCACTGCTAGGGGCTCCACAAAAGACCAAACTACACAACTGTCACCCAGATGCAGAGAGCCTAGGTTGGTCCCATGCTGGCTTCCTAGCTGTCCATGCAGAGTCCCTGAGCTCTGGTCAGCTGTCTCTGTGGGTTTTCCCATCATGATCTTGACGCCCCCTTGCTCATATAATCCCTTCACCCTCTCTACAACTGGACTCGCAGAGCTCTGCCCCATGCTTGGCTGTGGATCTCTGCATCTGCTTCCGTCAGGTACTGGATGAAGGCTCTCTGATGACAATTAGGGTATTCACCAATCTGATTACAGGGGAAGGCCAGTTCAGGCCTCCTCTCCACTATTGCTAGGAGTCTTAGCTGGGGTCATGTTATTACGGTTTTTGTTGTTGTTGTTGTTGTTTACGTTTTTTAAGGCAGAGTCTCACTCTACAGTCCAGACCAGCCTGAAACTCACCATATAGTGTAGCCTGGCCTTGAACTCATATCAATCCTGCATCAGCCTCCCAAGCCCTGGAGTTGTAGGTGAGAACCAGTACACCCAGCTTTATTGGTATTTGTTATACATCTTAACAGTGTTCCTCTCCGGGTCATAAGATGACAATTTATCTTCTAAATTTTTCTCCACTGGTTACAGCTATAATCTCAGAAAAAAATTAATGTTTACTAGTATTTTGTAACTTTGCTGCCTGAGCTCTTTATTCCCACCCACCCCCATCCCCCGTGATGTTCTGGGTATTGGACCAAGGTCTTGTACATGCTGGGCAAACATTCTACTACTGCACTCCACCCTTATGCCTGCCTTAGTCTTGACCTAGTTTTTCCATCTAAACTCATGTATTGTTTTCCCTTCACTGCATGAAACAGTGAGACGTTAGCAGGAGTGAGAGGAAGGGCCGTGACAGGACGTGGAGAACCAGGAAAAGAGGATTCAGAGGAATCACTGAAAGATTGGCCCCCAACACAAGCAGTGACTTCTCCAGCCTATCTGGGCCAGTAGCCTCAATCCGGAATCTGGTTCTTTTGCAACTAAGCACAAGGCTGAGGCAAGACACTCTTCCAGGCCCCAGTTCCTTCATCAGGGCAGCGTGCTGTGGAGTCAGGGGTACCTCCTGGCACGATAGGCCCCCTGCTTCCCAGGTCCATTGGGGATTTTGGTGGACAGTGCAATGTAGGAGGGAGTCTAGGGTTTAAACCACACCGGGATCTGGTGAAATGGCGCCAGCAGAGAACGTGATGTCACAAAGCCTGATGACCTGTATTTGGTCCTTGGGACATACATGGTGGAAGGAGAGAACTGTATCCCTAAAAGTTGCCTGCTGACCCCCTCATGCTCACTGTGGCACACATGTGGCCCTGCACATACACATGTGTGCACACATAATAAAGAAATAAAAATGTAATTTATGTAAACGCACTCGTCACCCTAGTGCACAGGAGGTCAAGGCAGGAGGAGCTTGCATTTGAAGCCAATTTGGGCTACATAGTTAGATATTGTTGGGGGAAAACTGAGATTGAAAAAGAAAGGACCTGCTTGTTTGATTCCTTTTGTGTTATGTGTGTGTAAGCACATGTGTTTGAGCAAGTCCCAGGAGCTGGCATTGTGGGGTTTGTGGGAGCCCACAGAGGCTTCCTAGTGAGAACTTACTTAGGGTCAGAGAATCTGGGCTTGCTTTACCCAGCAGGGCTGAGTAAGGAGATGATTTGACTTCAGGCGTGTTTACTAGGTGTTTGGAAGGGTCTGCACTTGGCTGTACAGTGTGCTTTGATCTAGCAAGGGGAAGGTCTTTCGCCTCTCCCCTTGGCATATTATAAAAAGCCCTTTTCAATAAAGGACGAGCTGTTGGGTATTGACCCAGGCCCTCCTGAAGCTGTCCTGTGTTTCTGTCTTTCTTCTCATCAGCTAGGTCTCTCTAGCTACCATTTTCTCATTCCTCTCTCCTCCACCCTTCAAAAGGTGGGAGTAGGTCGGAGCTGGACTCCCACAGACTCCCACAGGGGTTTTTGTTTGTTTGTTTTTGACAGGATCTCACTGTGTATCTTGGCTGGGCTGGAACTCACTGTGTAATCAGGTTGACCCAACTCTTAGACACCTGTCTGGCTCTGCCTCTTGAATACTGAGGTTAAAGGTGTGTGCCACCATGCCTGGCAAACATGAGGTGTCTTTTTCAATTGCTATCTGTCCACTTTATTTTTTATTTTATGTGCATTGATGCTTTACCTGCATGTATGTCTGTACACCACATGTGTGCCTGTTGACCTCAGAGGCCAGAAGGGGACATGAGTTCCTCCAGCACTAGAGTTGCAGATAGAGGGTACTAAGAATCAAACCTGTCCTCTGGAAGAGCAGCAGTGTTCTCAGCTGCTGAACCATCTCACCAACCCAGAACTTTATCTTCTATCTTTGCAAAGACAATCTCATACAGCTCAGGTTAACCTCAAATTCAACATGCAGCTATTGTAGGAATTTAGCGGAATCTCTCTACAGGGAAGACATTAGAACAAACAGCTGTTTTTTTAGAAGTACTTTGACCTCGAAGAATCCTTGTGGAAAACAATGATTGTTTGGCTGAAGGGGCTTTACAACTATCCCATGACTTTGGTCACAAGACACCTTAGGCACACCTGAGGTCTTGTATTATTGTGAACTGTATATGATACATAATAAAGGACTAGAGTCATGGGGGCATGTGATGCTCTCCTTCACTAAGACATGTAAATTAAGATTAGGAACCTTGGTATGAGGAAATGCTTTGTGTAACTTTCAGTAAATACGCCTTTGTTGGCTGTTCGGGGTTCAGTCCATCAGAAGAGGCTGGACCTTCCTGCTGCCACATAGGCCTTAGAATTTCATCTTGGGAGTGCCTTCTTTCTTCAACCGACCCGCACTACGTGGTGCACCCCGACATGCAGCTGAGGCTGACTTTGAACTCCTAATCTTCCTGCCTCCATCTCCTAAATGCTGGGATTACAGGTGTGGACCACTATGCCTGGCTGACTTCAAAAACTTCATAGCAGTAAAATTAAAGTTTAATAATTAATCAGCATTATAAAATCTTACTTGTCAATTAGACAATTGAAATTCAAAGTTGAACATGGTGGTGCACACTGTAATCCCAGCATTTAGGATTCAGAGGCAAGCCTGCTGTGAGTTGAAGTTCAAGGCAGCCTACTGGATCTTGTCTAAAAAGCAAACAAAACAAAGAAAAGAAAGCAAGCAATTCAACATAGTAACAACTTCTTCCAACGCCTCCTCCTTTCTCTCCTTTTCCTCCCAAGACAGGGGAAGCCCTGTGTAGCCCAGGCTGACGTCAAGGTTTCTATATGGCTGAGGCTGTCCTTGAACTCAGGATCCCCCTGCTTCCACTCTGGAATGCCCGGATCACAGACATTAGCCACTATGCCCAGCGTTTTCAGTTGTTTGGTTTTTGAAATAGGGCCTTCCTCTGTAGCCCAAGCTGGCCTGGAACTGTGTGGCCCAGATTGGCTTTGGACTTCTGCTCCTGAGTCCCGAGAGCTGAGATTACAGGCATATACCACCATACTCAGCTGGGCAGAAGGCTGGAAAATGAGAATGGATGGATTTGGCAAGTTTGTAGTCTCCTGAGTTCCTGGTGTTCTACTTTGAAAGGTGCTGTCACCTCTTGGTATCAATGGGAAGCTGGTTTCAAGACACTGCAGCTCCCAGAAACTGCAGGTTCTCAAGTCCCTTATGTAAAATGCCATGGGGTGTGCATATGACGTTTGCTTACTTGTCCTTCTGAATACTTTCATTTAGATTAATTATGAGACCTGTCCTCGCAGAGATTACACCCGTATCATATAATGCAATGAGAATACTATGTAGTAGTAGTAGCTGTACTGTATTGTTTTAGGGGAATGGGGGGGGGGGGGTTGAGAAGAAGCCATAAATGTTCACAAAGAATAATAGTGGGCATGGGGTGGGAGGAAGCCCATACATGTTCACTACAGAAAATTTCTTTGTATTTTCAATCCAAGGTTGCTTGAATCAAGGCTACAGGACATTGATGATATTATAAAAAGAAGAAAAAGAAATCAATGGATATTTGAAAACCACGGATTAATGAACAGTTCAGGAGAAATTCAGGAGGAGTCCCATTTCTTCATCTCAGTGGAGGAGCTCCTCTGTGCAGGTACTGAGCATCAAAGGAATCCAGGTAGATGGAAGAGGACTGACTGTGAGCCACCTTATGGCACACCCAGTCAGCAGCCACAGGTGAACGTATGTGTGGACCTCTCATATGCTTCTTGCCCCAAATCACCAAAGTGACAACTGGAGCTTTCCTCTCGTCATTTTGCCTTGGCACCCACAGTGAGCTCTGAGCACGGGGGAGCCCAGGCATCTGCCAGTGGGCCAGGCCTGGAGTGAGCTACACTGCTTGGCAAGTAGGTGTGGAACTGCTGGAGAACATGAGCATCTTGCTGTCAAAGTCAGGAGGTGGAAGATGTGGGTAGAAGTATTGGGGTGCAATGGGATTTCCTGTTTTCTGTGCTATTTTCATTCATAATTACCACACTATGTCCTCTTCACACACATATGTCCTGCATTGACACACGCTTGAACTTGACTACATTCTCTCTTTTCCTAGTTGGCTGGCAGCTCTCTCCCAGACAGATGCCCAGACATTTCTCCTGCCAACTGGCTGACTCTGTGACTCTGCTCCAAGTTGGCTAGTGGAGGCTGGAGGGTTGTCCTGCTACCTCTTGACTCAGTCAAGAAGGACAGAAGCTGCTGCTGGGAGAGGCACAAAGAGGAAAGAAGGGCCAAAGAGAGGGCTAAGCCAGTCACGTGCTTGCTCCACAAGCTTGATGAACCGAATTCAATCCCCAGAACTCACACAAAGGTGGAAGGAGAGAACCAACTCGAAAGTTGTCCTCTGACCTCCATACCCACAGTGTAGCACGCCCCCACCCATACCATACATTATATATATGTTTTTTGAGACAGGATTTCTCTGGGTAGCTTTGGTACCTGTCCTGAAACTCACTCTATAGACCAGACTGGCCTTGAACTCACAGAGATCCGCCTGCCTCTGCCTCCCGAGTGCTGGGATTAAAGGTGTGCATCACCACCACCCGGCAACAATATTTTTTTAATTAAGGGACAGGTTGGGGGTTTAGCTCAATGCACAAGTGCAAGGCCCTGGGTTGGGTCCTCAGCTGGGGAGTGTGGGAAGAACACCCCAACTCTCCCCCCCACTTTCCTGACTGACCTCCCTTTATTCTTGGCTTAGTAGAGGACTCTCTGTGGACATTTCCTAACCGATAGCCTCAATGAAAGCGCCATAGCCTTCCTAAGTACTGTCTCTCTGTTCCCCTTCCCCGGAACCTGAGTGGCAGACATGCTGTGTGACGTTTCCGGCTCTTAGTTCCCCTGTCTCCCATCCTGATCCTTCTGTGTCATTTGGTCATGTCATTCAGTGTTTATGTCTCTGGGCTGATGAGCATGTTTTGTCTAGAGAGCCTTTTTACTACTCTTAAGAGTTATCACAGAGCTAGAGAATGGACCACAGGGGCAGAGTGACTTGCTCAGTGTGTGTGAAGGTCTGGGTTCCATCTCCAGCACTGAGGAAGAGGCGGGGAGGAAGAGAAGGGGAAAGGCAAGGGAAAAAGAAGAGAAGGATTGCTTAGAGAGGTTTGAAATTTACTATTACTACTACTAGTAATTATTATTTTACATAGTAATTATTATTTCACTATGTATCCCTGGCTGGCCTGGAATTCACTGGGTAGACCAGACTGGTCTTGAACTCACGGAGACCTACCTGCCTCTGCCTTTTGAAAGCTGGAATTAAAGGCGTGCACCACCACACCCAGCTAGGATTTTAGAATATCTCAGTCCGTTCTGCGGATGATCAATTTCTTCTCACTTTACTGATGGACAGCAGCCGCATCCCAAATTTCACCATTTTTAATTATGTATATAATTCAATGGTTTTAAATGTCACAGATTTGTTCAACTATTGCTACTTCCAGACCATTTCACGTTCCTCAAAAGAAACCTCACACTTGTTAATGGCACTCCCTATGGCCCTCTTCCCCGGCCTCTGACAACCAGTAATCTATTGAGTCTTTTCAGATATTTCGATTTGCACATCCTGTCAAGTTGCAACCTTTTACCTAGACTAAACCTGCCCTTCCCACCTAAGTCACCAAATTCTAACTCAGCCACCCCTCAGCCTGCAGCATTGAGCAAACCAAGTCTCTTCAAAGCCTGGAGATCCCAGCTTGAAAATCCGGCTGAGCAGAATCGTAGACTAACACTCCATTTGGCTGATTACATTACATCAGTATGTGGTTTTATGCAGAGGAATTTTCTTCTTCTAGCTTCTGGAATAAACTCACGCTTCTCTGCAGAGGCTAGCCTGGGCTACATAGCTCCAGGTCAGTCTGGGCTACAGAGTGAGAGTAAGTAGGAGAGTTAGATTCTGTCTCAAATAAAACAACAATAAAAGGCAGCTTTTTAGAAACTCAGGGAGGGAGCCCTTCCCAAAATAATGAACTTTTGTTTGATAGACAATGGCTCCATCCAGCCCAGGAGACTCCGAGTTTGTATGTTAGGACAGGTGTGTGTATACTGCAAACCTTTGTACCCGTCATGGTTCAGAGCTGTTGACATTCTCATTGTCTTTGTGACTTCTTGTGTCCTGGAATGTCTGGGCTAGGTCAGATGGCTTTCACAGCTCACGGTTCCGGTCTCTGAGTCAATAGCATATGACTGTTGGTGGTTTTTGCACCTGAGACCAAGTGTAGCCCATCACTGTGGTAGATTTAGGTTCTGGGCTGGGGTATAGCACAGTAGCACAGTCTTTACTCATGTGTTCAAAGCCCTGGGTTTCCTGAACCCCTCTAGTCTTTTCTCAGCCAGACAAAAAGGCGAGTCCCCATTTTCCTCATTCCTAAACTCCAATGCACCTTCCCACAAAAGGGGTGCACTGTGAAAAGTCATGAATGTCTCCTGGGGATGAGACTTAATTTATGAGGCCCTTTAGAGGAAAAGACAGAAATTCAAAGTCTTTCCAATATCTAGAAACAAGTCAAGGAATGAGTAGCCAAGTGCAATAACCAATCCCAAAGGGGCTAGTCCCCAGAGTCACACCACACGATTGACCAAGGACGAATATTTTTAGGTGCCAGACAGGACAGAAAAACTGTCAATATCATCAGAGCCCAAGGCTTGTATTCAGCCTGCTCTTGAGCTGGGCCACCTTGACCTGCTATGGTCAGACAGACAAAGGAGCCTGCTCTGGAGAGAAGGTTACTTTCCTGGTCCTGTCTCTCCCCTGGATTTTGTCCTCCCGGGGGGCTTACTGCCCACCCCTTTCCCAGTAAAAGCACATTGCTGCTCTCAAAGCAGGGAGTGCCCTGTGTGAGCTTCCTGGTTTTTCTGTCTTATTCCTCAAGTGGGTACATGTGACTGTCCCTTCAAGCTGTGCAGCTGTCCCTCTCCTGGCCTCCTCCTCATCCAAAACAGGCTTAATCCAATTCTGCAGCTGAGCTCTCGTGACACAGGACAGATGGAAGTACAGAAAACTAGTAATTTTGGAGGAGAAATTTGGGATATGAGATGAGAAATGGGGGGCATTCATTTTGGCCTTACTTCCCAACATTTCCCCTGACCTTCTTCTTTTTTTTTTTTTTTTCTTTGACATAGGCTGGCCTTGAATCTTTTTGTTTTGTTTTGTTTTCCGAGACAGGGTTTCTCTGTGTAGCTTTGGAGCCCGTCCTGGATCTCACTTTGTAGACCAGGCTGGACTCGAACTCACAAAGATTTGCCTGGCTCTGCCTCCCGAGTGCTGGGATTAAAGGTGTGCGCCACCACCGCCCGGCTGAGTCTTTGATTACTTGCTCCTTCTTCCCAAGTATTGGGATTACAGACAAGGCCAGTATGCTCACCCAGTATCCTAATCTTTAATTTACATTTGGGAGGGGGGTGGATTTTTTTTTTTTTTTTTTAGTCTGGGTCTCTTATAGCCCTGACTGGCCTCAAACTGACTTTGTATCCCAGGATAACCTTGCGTTTCAGCCCTTAAGTGCTGGGATTACAGGCATGAGCCAACATGCCCGACTTAATGAAGTGGGGGGATGGGACTCATCCCCCTTCCAGCTCTTTCTTGTCTTTACTTTCCCTCCCAGTCCTTTCCCTAAGATCCACCCCTTCCACTGGGTAGTCTTTGTAAGGACCCTGCCTCTTGAATTAATTATCTAAAAAGAACATCCAAGCCTGGCATGGGCATGGGGGCACCTGCTGTAGTCCTAGCATTGCAGAGGTTGAGGCAGGGAGATTTCAAGTTCAAGGCCAGTCTGGCCTACATGGGAAGATCCTGTCACAAACAAACGAGCAAATGAAGCAGTCTTGGCTGGCCTAACACACTTGACTAACCATCTTAATGATTTTATCCTGCAGAGCTTGGGATACATGCCCGAGTCATCTGGTGACCAATGGTGGTTACAGCCATGATTGCAGAAGCTTTGTCAAATTGGATCAGTACAACTGGGGGAGACATCTGGAGCCTGAACTACTTACCCTGTAGGACTCTGCTTCCTTCCATCTTCCCAGATGTTTACAGATCCAGAGGCTTGACACCATTACCCTTAGGCAATAAAGCTGTGTATCTTATCATTCAAATTGATACATGACTCACTTCTACATAATACAAATGTTTTTTTCTTTTTTTTTTCAGAGCTGAGGACCGAACCCAGGGCCTTGCGCTTGCTAGGTGAGCGCTCTACCACTGAGCTAAATCCCTAACCCCTAATACAAATGTTTTTAAAAAACTGTTACATATTGTTATAACTCATTTAGAATTAGTAAGACATGCAAAATTGACACATTATTTAAGTTTTTATTTATTTATTGTATATGACTATTTTACCTATATGTGTGTATGTGCACCATGTCCATGCCTAGTGCCCTTGAAGGTCACAAGAAGATATCAGATCATCTGGAACTAGAGTTATGGGTGGTTATGAGCCACCAGTTGGGTGCTAGGAACCAAACCTGGGTCCTGGGTCCTCTCTAAGACCACCAAGTCTAAGACCAACAAGTGCGCTTAACAGCTGAGCCATGTCTCTAGCCCCAGCCCCAGCCCCAGGCGCACACACACACACACACACACACACACACACACACACACACATTTGTTAACTGCCATTTATTCCATTGAGAAGTCAACCTGCCAGACATGCGCTGATTGGTCAGTGTTTGTTTGGTTTTTCTTGTATCCAAAAGTCCACTTGGGGATTCAAAAGATGATGGCAGATAGCAGGGGTGGGGAGCCATAGAATCAGAACTGGGACAACTAGTTAGGGGATTGCC
>CABHPQ010158698.1:8418-57581 GCA_902168405.1 Peromyscus aztecus
TTCTTCTTCTTCTTCTTCTTCTTCTTCTTCTTCTTCTTCTTCTTCTTTTCTTCTTCTTCTTCTTCTTTTTCTTCTTCTTTTTCTTCTTTTTCTTCTTCTTCTTCTTCTTCTTTTTCTTCTTTTTCTTCTTCTTTTTCTTCTTCTTCTTCTTCTTCTTCTTCTTCTTCTTCTTCTTCTTCTTCTTCTTCTTCTTCTTCTTGTCATTGTTGTTGTTTTGAAACAGGGTTTCTCTGTGTAACAGCCCTAGCTATCCTAGAACCTGTTTTGTAGACCAGGCTGGCCTTGAACTCACAGAGAAACATTGGGTGCCAATGTTATGATATTGTAAGCTATGCAGGAGGTTCTGGAAGGTAGAGCCAAGGTGCCCCATGGTGAGTGAGAGACAGAGATGCCATGCAGACAGCACTCAGTGAGGATTTTATTTGGTGGAGGGGAAGAGAAGGGGGCGAGAGAAAGAAGGAAAGAGAGAGATAGGGAGAGAGAGAGAAGACAAGGGGTTCCAGAGGTGCACACCTCCTGGGAAGAAAGCAGAAGGAAAGGAGAGAGAGAGAGAAGAGAGAAATGGGTGGAGTTTTCCCTTAAGAATACGTTTTTTATGTCAGGGCATAGGGTGTCACCAAGGGGCAGGATCAGAATAGTAGCACTGCCTTCCTCTGCCTCCAAAGTGCTGGTATTAAAGATGTGTGCCACCACAACTGGCTAGGTCTCTTTTGAAAAATAAAACTTAATTTATAAAAGCAGATGACTAGCAGAAGAAAAATAAAAGTTTAGATAGGGCTTATGTAGGAAAATCCATTGTCTACAGACACTTCTCTAAAGGCTTTGCAGGAGAGCCCAAAGTTTCTCCTGTATGCATTTTCCCCTAAATATATTGCATTCCAAGTAACATTTAAGCAAAGTCTTTCATTGCCTAAGAGGAGAACATATGACCTTAGTGAATAGTTTCTCTATCAAAGGGTGGTGACTGACTACTCTTTCAGTGGCAGGTAGAATAAGAGAGTTAAGGCCAACAGGGACAGAAGGTTAGAAACATCATGGAAAGCAAGGCTGCCTTGGAAACACATTTCTACTCACTGTGTGTCAGGTCATATACAGAGTCATGGTGGCTTCAAGGATGAATAGAGAAATGTCATTGTCTTCAAAGAGCTTGAAGTTTAATTGAAGATGCATGGTATTTCTATATATCTAATTGTGCATGTATGTGTGTGTGTGTGTGTGTGTGTGTGTGTAGATACACCTACTCATAATGCAGATAGAGCATAATGTAATGGTAATGGTGAGTAGTGATAGGAGGTACAAGCAGTACTCTTGAAGTGTTTAGACAAGGTATCTCTCCCCATTGGTCAGAGTGAGTGGAAAGTCCTCAGGGTTTAACTGGCAGAGGTAAAGGATTGCCTCTTCTTTACCTCCAGAGGACAACCTGAGGCAGAAGAGGGAGAGTGTCCAGAAACTCTAATTTTACAAAATAAATAAGTAAGTAAATAAATAAATAAATAAATAAATAAATAAATAAATAAAAAATAACTTATCTGTGCTTTCTGTGTAAAGGGCTGTAGTCACAGATGCATAATGGAATAAATGGTTGAATTCACTAGACATAGTGGGCATGGTCTTCGCTCCACCTTTCCACTCCTCAACTTGAAACAAATGTGACCAGGCTATCATAAATGACTGTATTCAACAGTCACTCACTGGATGGGGAAATCAGTTCTGAGATGTTAAAGAATCATGTTACTCTATCTATTTTCTTCTAGATCAATAGTTAACAAGTTAGTGTAAATCAAATCACCTTGAAGGCTTGTGGAGACACAAATTTTGGCTGCTAGTATAGATTATATGATTCAGTGGAGGGAGCCAAGGAATCTCAGGTTCTAATAAATTCTTCAGTAATGAAGACAGTGATGATGCAGGGACCACCAATTGAGAAACACGGTTCTGAGCCAGATGGGGCTGGTGGGCTGCCTGCTCATGTCAGAAGTGTAACAGCAGTGGGTCAAAACTGTGACGGCATGGCTTACACTGAGAATCAACTGGCAGTATTGATTGATAGTAATCTGTTGTCTCTTGCTTCCTGCTGGGGAAGTTATTTGTGAAATCCATGAAATACGTTACTCTCTTTCTGAAGCTGGCAGTGAGTAAATATTCCTCTACTTCTTTATTGTTACCTGGATAGATTACTAAAAGATCAAATAGGAGAGAACAATGGTGTTCCCTGCAAAAACAGAAGACATACAATATGTGAGATGAGTTATTTCAGTTTAGAGGACAGTTCTCATTTTCAGCAAGATATCTTTCTCAGACCACCAACTGGTAGCCATTTGGTAGCAGAGTCCTTACTGAGGGAAGTGTGGTGATGACAAATACATTGTATTAAATTTTGAAATGAACCTGGCATTGCAGTTGAAAGTGCCAATAAGATCAGACTGTGTATTCACGCTGCAGGAATCAGACTGCAAAGGAGATTAAATTTGAGAGTTCCTATAGCCAAGTTCCTCATTCCCTTCCATTTAGATGTTTTGCAGCAAAATTAAAGATGAAACTCTAATACTGTTTGTCAATGAAGGAATCCAAAAGAGAAAATAGAGGCTCATTCTAATCACAGTTTCACCGTCTGAGTTGGGCAGGAAGGTGGGGAATGGATATAAACTGGTGAATCAATTTAAATGCTAAAGAGAAGAGCTGCAATGCAGGTTTAAATACAGTCACTGTGTGCTGTCTCTCGATAAACAGGCATTGTGTTCTGAATTACTTCCTCCTTCCACCCTGTTACATCCTAGACATTGTGGGAAAGCAGCCATCCTGTTCCTCTATTATTGATGCGCCTAAATAAATTATTGTGTGCCATCACTGTTCCCCCCACATTTCCTAATCACACTAAGTATACACTGTATTTTCAAGGTTTCCCTGTTTAGAAATAGTGTAGATGGAATAAATTGCTTTACGTGTGTGCCTGCACCTCACAGGACTGTCTTCTTTTACTGTCTCTTCCAAATTTCTTATTGGGTCGTTGACTGTCCATGTCCATTCCATATGCTCCAAGAAGCAAAGTGAACCATCGATTGTACTAATACTTTAAAATGTAGTCCTTACAATAAAATCATGAGAGGTGCCTCCTCTTTCTGTTCCTTCCAGCTTCCTTCTGGATATGCCTTCAGTTTCTGTCTTCCATTAGTGTATAGACAACGGTGCTTCCTTATTGTCCTAGCCACAGAGTTACATTTTTTTTCTCACTTAGAAATGTACTTAACACCAGTCCTGGTTGTAGCTCTTGGCACAGAATCCCGGTTTCCCTTCTATATAGACAGAAAAAGTAAAGAATATTAATTTAAATGCATATCTGATATGATGGATTCAACTTCAGTGATAGGCTTACCAAAAATGTGCCCATTTAAGTATTGTAAGTATAAAGAAATGAATCTCTTGGGAAGGTCCATCTACCCCACTGAAAATCAATTAGAAAATATTTTTAATTGTTCTTCTATACAAGATCTTTTAGTTAATAAGCTAAAAGAGAATGTATATAATAATCATCCTAATCAGGATACATTCTGAGACTCCAACTGGGTACCTGAAACTGAGCATACTACCAGGCTCTTAATATACAGTTGCTGTGATATCTTTATGTAACATATGCTTGTGCTAAAGTCTGACTTCTAAGTTAGGCCCAGTAAGAGATTCACAACATCTGTAGGCATGGTGAGGGAGCAGCAGGATTCTACATGAAAGTTGCATGAACACAGCACTTCCATGCTCTGACAGCTCACTGATCACTGACAGGGTTATAGATGACTAATAAGAGGGTAGCATATGTACCATGGATATGTTAGACAAAAAGAAGGCTCAGAACCCAAGCATGATGGAGCGGGGTGGAAGGAAATTCCATGACTCTACTCACAGTGACATGCGATGTAAAACTTTCTGTTTACTTCTGGAATTTTCCATTCAATATTTTTAGACCAGAGTCGATCTAAAATAACTGAAAAATATAGATAAGAAACTGAAGAGATGTATTTTAACTGGTTGATGGATCAAAATGAAGAATCAATAGTGTACAGTCCTTTGTGCTCTGCCATTTAGTCCATACTCACTACAGTGTCTTACAGACCCAGAGAAAAGAATCATCTGTGCAAAGATGTCAGAGATACTTATTTCAGAGTAAAAATGCGAATTAAAGCTATACATGGTTGAAAGTGAATTTAGGGATTTTATTTACAATAACAATAATTTTCTTACTCCATATCTTTAGCTCAGAGTGAGCGTCTAGGAACTCCGGTCTCCCAACTGTCCCCTCTGCTGTATTACATCTGCAGCAGATTGCCTGCATGCCATGATCGTGCTTTTTTCCTGCCTTTATTTCCACCTTGACACTTTCCCACTGGCTCAGAATCTCAGGCAAATAACACACTCGTCACTCAAGCGACTGTGTCACAGCCGGTTATGGTAATCTAGCTGCATCTGCAGACAACTGGTTTAGCAATCTGTGGGCATTAATCTGGAGTTTACAAGACATGAGAAAAGGACTTTGACCAAGAAAGCCAGTTGTTTTAGCTGTGGCTGTCATCCAACTTATAACCGAGAAGATGTGGCTTCATAACGAAACTGTGGCGACTGTGTGCAGGGGAGCAGACACTGAAAGCAACTCTGGATCCTAGAAGACATTGTTGACATCTCCAAACAACCACATAAGCACCGACTGTTATACAAGACAATACGTTTGTCCTTGTTGAAGCCAGTGTCAGTCAGGGTTTGCATGGCCTGTTCAGACAAGGTCTTCATTGATAGGCCTGTCTTCAGTGTTCTAACACCTTATGATTTAGTCATTGACACTGTTACTGCATTGTATTGAAATTGCCCCTCATTTACCTACTTCTCCTATTTAACGCTTAGCTTCTCAAGGGGAGAAACCTTGACTCTTTCATTGCTTTATTCTTGGGGTGGTGCCAGAGTGTTTGGTATATTAAGAAACTCAACAAATGTTTACTGAGCTTAGGGCAGTTATTTAAATTCAGTCATAGGACAGCCTCGTATGCAATTATTATTCACATTCCAGTTTTGCAGCTCAGAAATTTCGATGCCCAAAAATCACACAACTATCCAACAGCAGAAATTTGAGTTTCCAGTCCAGGGAGTCTAAACGCACACTGGTTTTACTTTATCAGTGACAGAGAGTGCACTGATGTCCTGCAGACCTGTGCAATGGCTCTCGCTAATTAAGGTGGTTTGGGGTTTTGTTTTGTTAAGTCCAATGTGACCTGAGAGTCACTCTCAATACAGTACTAAGGGTGCTTGTGCCAAATCACTACGGTGGGCTCAGGCAACTTACTTCTAACTACTCTGTAAGCTTAACACCTCTCTTTTCCTCAGTGTGGGCTAAGTGAGATCAGTGGGTCCAGTGCAAACATGCAGCCCACACACGTTTCCTTCCAGCACAGAGGGAATTGGAGTTAGAGATACACTACTTAGTTATCTGGTTTTCCCTGGCAACTGTAATTCTAATCTTGATCACATCCAGACAGCTAAGCAATTTCGAATTTCTTCAGCATGCTGGGTTGTGAGTAGCAAGAACAGCAGATTTGCTGAAAAAGGAGATACGAGAAAACGCAAAGCAGAGATAGGAAACGGCTGTTAAAAATAGAGTCAGTTTTTCAGTCCACCACAGTGGAAGTGTTCTTAGAGGGCAGTCATGATCAAATTGCTAATGCCACCCTGTTATGAAATCTGAGGGAGTTTGTGGAAGGGAAAGCAAAGTTCTGAGCACAAAAGCAATCCTTCGTGTTGCATTAACTTACCAAATTACATCGAAGTAATGATTTATTGAAAAGGAGAGGTGATTTCTCTGAATCGTTCCCCAAAGAAACTGATAAAAATTGAACTGTACGGAGTCTTGACTGAACCTGAGAATGCAAGTTCTGTTTAGGCAGTGCCGATGGAAGTGGGAGGCTCAGTGTGAACTTGCAATCATTTCTGTATAAACTGGATCCCAACCTCAGTCTTACTACAATGGGACTCTGTACTGTTTTGGAGGATAGCTCTGGAGGCTATCTGTTGTTGTGTTAGACAGTACAGTTCCGTATTTTCTCAACTGCCCTGCAGTTGAGGGTATTCGTTTACTCCTAGAGCTGGGAGCCAGTACATTACCAGAGCGCCTCTATCACTAGGCAAAATGAGGATATATGTTTCAGTCATCTCCAATATGAGTAGTATTATCCACACTCCAAAATCACAAAGAAAGGCTTATGTTTAATTCAGTGTTAATGTTATTTAATACTTAATAGTAGTGTTTATTAATTTATAAAATTAAGATCAGAAAATTTGTATCGTATTTCTAGAGCATTGTAATTATAATCTAAAATGTAACTATGCTGTAAATTAGAATCTTATATATCATCTAAAGAAAATCCCCTTACCTTGAAGGGTTAGTCAGCATTTGACTAATAAATAAGATTTGTTCTTCATAAAGTATCTGAGGACATATGAAGGAACAGTCTATTAGGGGAATAATAACTTTCTCTTTTGACGACTAGGAAGACATTTGGTCATTGTTTCTTTTCTTTTCTTTTTTCCTGTGTGCCTGTGTGTGTGTGTGTGTGTGTGTGTGTGTGTGTGTGTGTGTGTGAGAGAGAGAGAGAGAGAGAGAGAGAGAGAGAGAGAGAGAGAGAGAAGTTAGACCCTCTGCTGTAGGAACTTGTCAAGGAGTCCAGTCCTAGAATCATGTCCAATGAATATTTATCCTAAGCCTAGAGAAGAAAAACGATGTTCGTCCAGTTTTATTTTTTTTTAATCTCTCTTTGGGTTAAGTCAGACTAGAGAATGTGATGTACTCACAGTACAAAATGTCAAGGACTTGCTTAACTTTTACAACAGAATTGTTTTCTTTTTCCAAAAGATTTAATTATTTTTACTCGATGTGTGTGAGTGTTTTGCCTGCGTTATGTATGTGAACCCCACGTGTGGTCCCAGGGTTGGATCCCTGGGACTGAGTTTATGGATGGTTGTGAGCCAGCACATGGGTTCTGGGAATCAAACATGGGTCCTCTGCAAGAGCAACAAGTGCTCTTAACCACTGAGCCATCTTTTCCTGTTCCTTAACCGAATTGCTTGTTACTTATGGTAGCTTTTCCTGGGGACATGTGAGCAAATGTCTACTCACCACAGATAGGAACTAACAAAAAGACCAACAGAATGAGTCTATCCAAGTCAGGCTTAGTGAACGAGTGAGTTTACTGAGAGGCACACTGATGTCTCAAAGTCAGCTGCATCACTGAAAAACCCAACCCCAGGAAGTACAGAAGCTGCATCTTCGCAGCCTCCTTCCTGGCCCTCAGGCAGCTCAGCCAGTCTTCTCCCTTCAGCAGCTGTTAACCTTCCGGAGGAGCCTTGTGAATCTTGTGTCAAGAGCTTGCTCAGAGTTATGGCTCTTATTTACTTCCTGACTCTTTAATAAGTCTTCTCCCAGAAGGCTATGCTTTAATTCAGAGAAAATAGGACACAGCACTGTTCATATGAGTTACCTACACTGTGTGAAGTAATGGGACTTTTCCCTATTAAATTCAATGTCATTTCTTCAAAAGGTAAGAGGGGTACCACTTGAAATTACACTTGCCAACTTTCTATGTGACATCCTTAGGGGAAACCCTGGTTAATCCTAAATCAACCATACTTGTCTATCTCGTGACCATCTGGCCAACGTGGATGGAATGCACTCTGAAATATCGTCCCATTGACCAGGCTTTCTTATTGTACCTCTCCTTGATTCATCCTAGGTTCCCCCTTAGTGCCTGACTGTCATCCTGCCATTCAATGTCAGGTTGTATACTGTGTAACATCATCTAGTCTCACCATTTAGGGAGTGTGGACTCCTCAGCCAGTTAGCAATCTCCTTGGAACCTCAGCTTTCTAGTGAGAACTGGAATGAGACAGGGCCCCCATTATGATTTTGATAATCCCATTTCTGTTACATATTCTGCAAGTGTTGCCATGTACTTGATTATACAAAAAAATCATTTATTAACTTCCTTAGAAATGGTATATGAACTTGGTAAGAATCAGAAGCTTCACAAAAATTGTTTATTTCTCAAGGTCCTCATTTCTAGACTCATGGTAATAAAAACTCTGACTTTTATTTCTTTTCTTTCTTCTTTGCTTTTTTATTTTAAAATTTTGAACTTGCAGATTTGAAGTTTTAAAAGAGCAATGTTTTCTTATTTATTTCACCTACTTCCTTGATGTGAACATCTCCCATGACCATAGCTTAGTCAACATCAGCCAGGAATTAAGATTGGTATAGGGCAACTTCTTTAGAGGGGTAAACAGAAATGATATGGAGGTTTTAAAGAAGATCTAAAGTATTATAATCATTCTGGAAACTTCTCTTATTAGCCCAAGTACAGTATCTGGTGGCCTTCCATTTTGGCATTCAAAAGCATCACTCACCTGGTGACTGTAAAAGGGACAGAGATTTGAACTGGAAGGTGTAAACAATAGCCCACAGTTGGGTTTAGATAATGTGCCTAGAAATGGTATTTATGCTTTTTAATTAATTAAAGAAAACCTTAGGGTAACAACACTATTTTCAATAAATCCTGTCAGATTCCTGTGGGTATAGGGAGAGAACTCAGTGGCCCAAGCTTCTGATAATGATGTGGGACAGCAGATATGTGCCATAATTATGCCCATGTCTGAGCAGGGGATGTGGGTGTTGATGGATACAGGCCTTCACATGCAGCATAAAAGACCATCTGTGGAAAATCAATGTCTTCCTTGCAAAAAATGACTTGTGGTCTTTCTGACATTTTACTTTGGGCTGATTTCATTCTCAGAGTTCAAATATGTTTATGCTTTGCAAGAAGGGTAGAAATGACAATATTCTCTAAGATTTTTGATGGAAAGTAATGGAACCTTCCATTTACATACTAACACACACTTTGCAAACATTTATCTTCACTTACCTGATTTCATTTCCTCACCACAGCCTTGCTGGTTGTCAGAAAGGATGGCTCTGTCACTTTGGAGGTGGCAAGTCTGAGGTCAGGGGGCTGATAGGCAAAAGGTTTGGTAAAGAATTAGCATCCTTTTCCAAGGTGACTCTGTGTTATTGCATCTCCTAGTAGTGGGGGATCTGTGTTCTCACACTGAAGAAGAGCAGAGGAGAGTAGCAAGAGCTGGGTGCTGTGTGGACTCGTTCACGGGAACATCTCTTTCAGGAGGGAGAAACCCTCTTGAGCTAACCCTTCCCTGAGGCACAAATTCCTCTGTTTACACATGTAAACTTTGGAAGGGACAGGGTCTAAGCACACTAGTGACTTACACCCAGTTTGCAGCCAAGGAGACCCCAGACCAGTTTTGTCACTTGACCTGCCTGTGGCTGTCTGTATTGAGCTACTTTGGGAAGTGCTTATTCCTTAAGCTGATGATTTGGGGAAGAGAAGGAGATTTGCAGGCATGGAAATGTGTTATGTGTTTGAAAGGTAGAGATGAGGCAGGCATGATTTGAGATTTTCTTGGAGTTCTAATATGACTCCAGGAACATGTTTTTTATTCTCTGTTGTTATACTTCAAGTCCCAAGGAGCAGCTTTTGGGTTTGCCTCTCATTCTCATTTACTCAAATATTGCAAATTGTGGAATCAGGGCCACATAGTGTATAATAAAGAACAAAAGTGACGTTTGATCAGGTGCTTTGGTTATCTTTCTAACATGGGCACTGGAAATGGCAAGGCAGATAAGGCAGATGCCTATCAGAAGTGAATAGATCTTGTACAGTAATTTTGAAGTGCATGTTTATGTGTATGTGTATGTGCATGTGTGTGTGTGTGTGTGTGTGTGTGTGTGTGTGTGTGTGTATGTGTGTTGAAAATCAATAGGAATTTTCTAGCCTCAGGACTGACTATAAAGGTTTTTCTCCATGCTTCTTCAAGTTTCTCTGTTCAAACAACCAGGTGGTTCACATGATTGAATTAAAGGTTATGGACACATGTCATCTTTTTGTTCTTTCATTCTTCAATGACATTTGAAGACATTCTATTGTCTGTGACAGTGCAGACCATTTCCAGACCTTTAACATTAGGTAGCTATGGACTTCGAAAGCTTTCTGTGAGGGCAGTTGCAGCCTTGGGGAAGGAAGCTTGGCTTCACAAGGTCTAAGATGATCAGTAAGCATGTTAGAACCTAGAGAGTGGCTGAGAGTTAGCAAGGAAAGTCTTGCCCATTCACAAGGAGTTTTCTGTGCTCCGCACAATAACCTACACAGTCTCAGACACATAGACATATAGACCACAGTGTGGTCTATATAAATATCAAGAGCAATCCTTCTTAGGGTTTTGAGGCTCAGGGTGGTTTAAGTTCCAAATTACTTTCCTTTGGCTGAATTTGTATCATGAACTGGTGTTACGAATCTCGAGAAAATATAGTAGATTTCTACATGATGTGTTGTATACTTTAGACAGATGCATTCTTGAGCATTTTGTTTATGAGGAGATAGATTTCAGTGATTTCTGGACATAATTGGGGCTTGAAGAGAAGCTGAGTAATTCCCAGTCCTGTCTCTACCTCAACAAAGCATGAGAACCCTGAGCAAGGGAATCATAGCTTTGGTGAAAGTATGATATCATTGTTTATAATTCTTTGCATTGGTCAATATTCCCTGGTTGTGTAGTTCTGTATATAGTTCAATGTTTTCAAGTTCGATTTTACAAAATTTTAATTACATTTAATCTTCTTTTAAATGTTTCTACTGTCCACGTACCCTCCTCCATTCATTCCTGATTGGAGATTTTAATACTAAATTTAAAAATACAACTTGCTTGTTATAAAACATTCCTCAGAAAAAGAGTGCCAGGTAAACATACTATAAGGATAGATCTTGTTCATTGTATGTTAATAACATTTAGTTCAGGGCATCTGACACCTGGTAGATATTCGGTATTTGTTTTAGGAGTGTCCTGGTTAGATTTTATTGTCAATTTGACAAGCTTTGAGTTACTTGGGGAGAGGGAACTTCAAATGAAGAACAGCCCTCAACAAATTGTCTTGTGACCATATCTATGAGAGACTCATTCTTGATGATATCTATGAGAGACTCATTCTTGATGGTTGACTAACGTAGGAGGCCCCAGCCCTCTGTGGGCAGCACCATCGCTAGACAGGTAGGTCTGGGCAGTGTACTAAAGCTAGGAGAACAATCCAGAGAACTGTCCATCACGCAGGGTTCTTTCATGGCTTCTGCTTGAGTTCCTGCACTATCTTTCCTCAGTGATGAATTCGAACCCGGGAGTGTAAACTGAAATAGATCCTTTCCTCCCTTAAGCTCCTGGATATGATATGGTCACAAAGAGAGAAAGCAAACTAGATCAAATAATGAAAGCAATACTGGATATACCTAAAGACAGAAAAGAAATCATCCTGTTTCTGAGCTGAATGACTCAGCACTGCGCTAGACCCCATCATACCAAGATTCGAGAGTTCTGCTTTCCCAGAGAGAAACAGCATCAAAGCTGAATTGAGTCAGCTCGTATGCTGTCAAGTGCCCTTCCTACCAGCTTATCAGCAAATCAATACTGCCCTGCACTGAGCAATGGCACTGTCCATGTTCTCGCTCTGATGAACTGGAGCATTTCGTGTAGATTTTCCACCAAAAAATCTGCTGCCCTATGCACCTGAGTGTTTTCCAAATCATGTTCAATAGGACACTAGTTCTACTCCTTGGTAATGAATATTCTAGAAGTAGATTCTCTGGTATAATGAATGGGAAAGGCTGAATACCTTCTCTCTTATAGAAGCCTTTTATATACATTATATATACATTATATATTATATATAATATACATTAGAAGATAAAATTCTAGAAGAAGCCTGTTTTGACTCTCTTTAGGAGTGTCCTCAAATAGCGCTTTGCACACTGTATATTTGTGATGTACATGCTAACACTTTGTAGACGAGTGTTCCTCCAGATCACATTTTGGGGATTATTACTATCTACTGTACAGGCTTGGACAAGTGCAAACAACTTGTTTGCTATTCTGTAAAAGCCCTGAGGGAGACGAAGACATAGTTTGTATGTCAGGTGCCATTCAGAGTCTGGGCCATACCTGGCACTTAGTTTGCTATAGTTGATAATATCAACTGTCTTATGGCTGGTTTTAAATTCCTTTGTGTTCAAATGGCTTGTAGAACTGAAGCAAGTTGCTTGACTTTGGACAGCACCAGATATACAATCAGCAAGGTAACATCTGTTCCTAGCTGTCTCTGAGGAGGGCTGAGAGTGTGAGATTTCCATAGTGACAAGAAGTCTGCCAGACCTTTCTCCAGCCAGAGAGCTTGCTCTTTCCAAACCCATTGACTTTGATAACACCAGGCAAATGTATTCTCAGGGTGTCTGTGGCCTGAGTTTTCTGGTTGCACAGCCCTTCTGGACATTTAATGTGTTAGACTGACAACATCAGTCTGAATGCTGTGCAAGAATCCTCCAGAGCTGGTTAAAACACATATGCATACCTACAACTTTAATTCAGAGAGGAAATAATTTGCCATTCACAGAAGCAGCTAAACACATTTCTGACAACTGCCATGTTCTTTGAGCTTTTAGGGGAAAGTGCCTTTTCCCTCATGTGGAGAGCTGACGGGGCACGCCCTTGTCAGCTGTCGCCTCTGCTCAGAGAGAGGGCTGCTCACTGGCAGCCTGGCGGCTGTTCACTGGCAGCAGACTGTTGTGAGTCTCCTCAGGGCAGACCATTTATCAGGGAACTAAGGCAATGCGATTTCACAGCTACCCTGCTACAAGTTGCTACAATTTCACAGCCACCCCACTGCTGACCAGTATTCCCCCAAGCTGAGCCACCCTCTGCAGCATGCCTTGACTCTTCTCAAAGACCCTGGGGCCCAGATGGGGTTTTTCTCAGGAAGGCCTCCTGCAATGTCCTTTAGGTCTGCAGAGGTGCTAATGGGAACCCCTGCAGGTGGCATTGTCCTCCTAGGATGGCAAGCTGTGTAAAGTCACAAATATTGCTTCCTTTGGTCATCAAGGACTTAACCCACAGAGGATTCTCAGTGTTCCCTGCTACAATGTCCTATTGGCAGGACTCAGGAATCTTTTCTCATTTTTTATCCTTTTTGCATTCATTTGATACCACATGGTGCTACTGTGTTTCTTTTATAATATAAATGTACACATTTATTTTCGGAAGTTTGTACCAATTAGGTAATTGTTCACTTATGTGCCCGTTACTCTTGCACATGAGGTAAATGGGTCACACACAGGGACAAGCTCCTTGAGACAGCCTGACAGCAGAGTAGAGGACCTGGAGCTTGCCCAGTCTGCCGCTGCTGCTGATACTCCTAGGCGTCTGGATGAGATGTGAAGTGAGCTCCTCAAGATGCCTAGAATCGAAACTCCTCCTGAGCCCTGGCATTTATTCAGGGCTGACCCAGCTGCTTGGTGCATGCTGCATACCAGGACAGTTAAACTGTTCCTGCTCAGCTACCCCTCTTAACCTAAGACATTCTACACAACTCCAATTATATAGGTATACAAAATAAGTATGCAAATTATATTTAGTGATAGTAAACCATAAGAAATGCATTTCTAAATAATTCTGTGGTATACGCATAGCTTTACCATTTTAAAGATAAAAAAATTTACATACTAATAAGATGGATGGAAATCGTTGCATATATAATTAAATCTTGGCTGACGTCTTTAGACTGTAGGCTGTAGGGCATCTTCAGCATTTTTCAAACTGCATTGATATTTTAATTCTATAATTATTAATGCTGAGACTGCCATGCTTCATAAGTACATAGAACACATGATAAAATTAGGTTTAGTGCCATTTCAACTATTACAGAAACACTGGAAATTCTTTCCTCATCCCACGCCAAAATTCATTTAATATTTTTATGAAATTCAAGTCAACAAATCACACCAATTTGTAAAATAAATAAAAAAGCACCTCTAGCCCATTGTAATCCAAAGATATATTAACTTTATACTTTCATGCTAGGGGATGATGCTAGAAAACTGTGAAGTCAGTCTTTTCCTTATTTAGACCATTACATTTCTACAAACGGAGAATGTGTATGTGTGTGTGTGTGTGTGTGTGTGTGTCTCTGTGTGTGTGTGTGTGTGTGTGTGTGTGTGTGTGTGTGTGCATATAAACAAAACCCTGCAATTCATAGCAAATAGTAGTCTCAAGCCTGAGGCAGGTATTCAGGCAGCTTTTTTTTGGCTCTGTGTGCCATGTCAGCACACACAGTGTGATGTGTATGTGTTGTGGGTTCAGAACCATGGCTGCAGTGAAGCCTCATCACACAACCTGGGCAAGCATTTCCCCCATAAGCATAAGCACCCTGATCACACAATTTTGAATTCTTTTTTGTCTGTTGAGTGTTCACTAACCTTTCACCTTTGCCAAGTTTTGCATGACGCCTGCATCCAGTTAGGTGGCCATATAGAGAGTGTTGGCTGCAGTCCGTGACTCTGCACACTATCCTAGAACCCCAACGCTGACCCCTGCCTTGGCTCTCTCACTCAGCTCATCTTAGGAATTTTCTCTTTCAGGAAGTTTCTCCCACTTTCCCATTTAGTAGGCACCCCAAGGTGCTTCCCTGTTGCAGCCTGTACATAGGCCGCACCCCAAATCTGCTGATGAACAGTGTATTGTGTAATTGTGAATACCTTTGTTCTGAATCATTTGCTTATCATTTGTTTTTCCTATATTGTTATCTAATAACTTTATTCTGCATCATAGGACAACTGCATCCATGGTCTATTCAAGAAATCACCTCTTCCTAGATATGGGAGATTGCTTCAGTTATTTTGTCTGTTGCAAATAATGCTAAGATGGATAGTCTAGTGATTGAAATTTCAAAACTTAGAAGAAGTTGAAGGGAGAGATTGCTGATGTTCCTTTGTGTGCTCTTTGGACTTATAAACCACACAATGACACCGAGCTTGTGCATTAGGCCATATCTCGAAACAAATGGTGCCGATAGAGAAAGCTCTAAAGAATGATGTCATCCAAGTTTAATCATAGGTATAGGACAGATTTGAAATTTCATATATATAATACATATGTGTATCACTTATTGAACAAAATAGCACATATGTTGTGGCCACAGCGAGGTGTGTTAACCAGACTCTGAGAGTTTTACATACAGGAGTGAGTACTCGGCACAGAGAAGTGCTGTGAACAATGAGGAGCTCACAGGTAAATTGTAAAATAATGCTGAGGCTGATCAATTGTGAATATTTTTAGCAGAGTGGTTGGGATCAGGACACTCTCTGGATGAACTGCAACTCAAAATGCAGGTTTATTTTGTTTATTGGAGAAGATATACAATATTGGGGAAAATTCTAGTCATAAAGAATTGTGAAAGCAAAGCTTGGGAGCTGGAAAGCGGCCAGCATCTTCCAGAATCCTTCCCAGAGAAGTCAGTTTTTCAAATTTTCATGAGTTACAAATCTTATTTACACACTACGTTTATATTCTTGTTTTAGCAACATGCTCTGAGTATATGTTTAAAAGTTAATAAATCTCAAATTCAATAAATACATAAAAAGAAACCTTTTTTACCTTAAAGGGAACAACAGGACTTACCTGGTTATCTTCATAGATGGGAAGTCTAGAAAAAGGCTAAATGGAAGAAAATAGGAATATTTATGAATTAAGACATAGGATTTCACATGGAATTTCTATGTTTGATCTTGATGTGTTTTTCAACAGCCTAGAAGAAGTATATGTGTGTTGTGTGTGGAGTGTGTGTGTGTGTGTGTGTGTGTGCACGTATACACATACACACATGTACATACATGGCTGTTTTCCAAGTATATTCTGAGATATTGAAATATTTCAGTATGGGTTGGTAAATACTGTGGTTTAGTTAGTATTTTGAAATCACATCCTATGTATTTGTGTATAAGAGACAGAAGAATGAGGGAGAGAAGAAAGTGGGGGGAAGAGAGATTAAGAATTCAGAACCCTTTATATAAGATTACAAGCTTTTGTGCATTTATGTTAACTCATGTTAAACTTATCATTATTGTACTTACTTTTGTGTGTATGCGTATCTGAACATGGCCACGTGGATGCCAGAAGTCAATACTGGGTATCATTCCTCAGAAACCATCTGCCTTATTTTTTGAGACAAAGTCTCTCATTGGGACCAGGGGCTCACCTCTTCATCTAGGCTGCCTGGCTAAGGAGCCCAGGAATACAGTTGTCTTGGTCTCCCCAGCACTAGAATAACAGGGTGTGTGGGTGTGCTTCTATACCTAGCTTTATAAATAGGTTCTGGGACCAAACTTGGGGCTTCATGTTTGTATGGCAAGTATTTTATGGACTGACTCATTGCCCCAGCCCTTAAATTCATTTTTAGAGAGCTGTGATACCAGAAACAGAAGCAGGAAACCAACAACAAAAGCAAATAAACAGGCAGACTGCTAAGAGGCAGCATCAGATGTTGAGGATCAAGAATGGCTACCAGTGCCATTAAAAGTGCTGTCATACTTTGCTGGCATTGGGTGACATGCATTTCACCCAGCTTCCTATAAACAGAATACATTTCTAGGAAATGGAGGCTGTGTCGTTTCGAAGACTGGTAGTTACAAAATATATTTTAAAAGCCACAAGCCACTAGGATAAAAGATGCGTTTGATCCTAATGATCCACACATCTTAGAGCGCTGGTCTGTTCTTAGATCTACACGGGAGTTGCTAAAATGGATGCGTCAATGACCCCCACCCCCCAGCAGTTTTCCCTCTGAACCCTGCAGCTATTTGTCATTGGAGGAGAATCTTAAGTCAATCTTAAATTTTCTTATCTGGACATTGGGTTAATAGTTACACCTCCCAGGGTACTTGTGAGGAGTAAATGATGTAAGGGCCAAAGCAGCACAGTCCACCTAAGCTTAGCAGTTCAACCAAAAACAGAAGAAATGGCAATGTACGAGACTAAACAACAATTCTCCAGAAAATCTTCAGCCTATCAGCATTAACTGGATAAGAGCAAAGATCCAGCTGCTAATTGTATTAAGTAGAAAAATGCAGAGAAAACCCAAGGAGCTCTCTCTGGCACTCCCTGTGCTGGGGTGGCTGGGGTATGGAAAACCGTTGTGGTGTGGGAAAGAGAACAGAGGCCTAGCAGCATACCTGACACTGGACAAAAACCACCACAAGGAAGCAAAGCATCACGGTGTGTGTGAATATTGAAAATGTTACAAGCATCATCTCCATTTTCAAATGCTCTATTTTCAAACTCTCGCCTTCCAGGAGATTGACGCCTTCCTATCAGATCATCAGTGTAGGTGAAAGACAATACTGCACGGAACAAAGCAATCGTGATAATGTTTTTATTTGAATTACAATACATTTATTATAAATATTTTATTTGCTTTATAAATTAATGTGCAGAGATCTTTTACTTTCATGATGTTGATTTTTCCTCTCAGAAAACAAGATATCTTCACAAGAGCTCAAGGCAACCTTGGCATCTCTCAAGATTATTTCAATAACTTCCTGATATGAGCTTTTGTACATTTATTAAACATAATTTTAAATATTTTATCCTTTTGTTGGTGTTGCAAATGGTGGTTTTTCCTCTCTGTGTCCATAATTAATTTTTACATATGTAAATAAGTGTATTAGTTTCTTATGTTAATATTACAGCTTGCCACTCGGTTGAGTTCTGTTACAATGAGGTCATTCTGCCACTGACTCCATTGTACAATGATATCATCTGCATAAAAGGTTCACATTTTTATTCAATCAAGGAGCTTCTCTTGTCTAAGTGCATCAGGAATACGTGACTGATGGTGGTAGAAAAGGTGGGAAATCTCCCCTTTCCTGCATCTAGGGGAAGATTTCTCCAGTGCACCCAATTAAGAACAGTGCTTGGGCTGTAGAGATGGCTCAGAGGTTAAGAGCACTGCCTGTTCTTCCAGAGGTCCCGAGTTCAATTCCCAGCAACCACATGGTGGCTCACGACCATCTGTAATGAGATCTGGTGCCCTCTTCTGGCATGTAGACAGAACACTGTATGTGTAATAAATAAACAAATCTTTAAAAAAAAAAAAAAAAAGGACAATGCTGGTTTTGGAAGTGATGTCAGTGATCTTTAATATTTCTGTTTCAGTTCCCATTTTCTCAGATATATTTGGAATCCATGTCAAATACCATCATTGTCTTCTCAACAGGCTTTGTTGAGAGAATACATAAATTTCCCTAGGATTCTTAATATGGGGCATCACATGAATAGATGTCCTAATCTTAAATGTACCTTGGATGTATCTCATATGGCCATGGCATGTTATATGTTTAACATGTTACTGGATTCTTCTCTTGAATATTTTAGATCAGTCCTTGCTTACCCATAGTTTTGCTTCTCATAGTTTCAGTTGCACATAGTCAAGTGCTGTGTGAGAATATTAAATGGAAAATCCAGAACTAATAGATTTATACATTTTCAGTTGCATCACAGGCTGAGTAGTGTGAAGAAATCTCTCCTGACCCACAGCCACAACTGAAAACATGCATCCTCTCCTTGGTCAGTGTATCCACTCCATGTGTGTGTCCTGCTCCGTTGCCACTCAGCTGTTTGGGTTTTTAGAGAAATTGTGGTGGCATTGTAGAACTTGTGTTCTAGTAACTTTTATTTTATTTCCTGGGCATCTCAAAATGCTGTGCTGCCATTTACAATTTCCCAGAGAAAGGCAGTAAATTGCCTTAAGGAGAAGTGGAAAGTTTTCAGCTTAATAGGGATTAAAAAAAATGTTGTATATTGTATTTGCTAGGTTTTGAAGGTGTTGTTGTCGATATAATTCTGAACATAGTTTCTCAATTCAATTTTATCACAGGTACACACATAAGGGAAAACAAATTATATATAGAATTCAGAACTATCTATAATTTCAGGCACTATGGAAGTTTTGAGACATATTTCATAAAGATAAGAGGAAGCTGCTATATTTAGATATTTCTACTCCCATTTAAATGTATTCTCATACTATTTTAAATAGTCTTTATCAGATTTCCTTTTTTAAAAGAAAGAGTTTACTTTTAATCATGTGTACTTGTGTACATCTGTGTGTGGGTATATATACATGAGTGCAGTGCCTGGGGAGGCCAGAAGAGGGCATCAGATACCCTGAAGCTGTAGTTACAGGTAGCTGTGAGCCACCTGATTTGGGTACAGGAAAGCAAACCCAGATCCTCTACATGAGCAGGAAATGCTGAGTCATCTCTTCAACTCCCAGTTTGTTAGATGTTCTTATTGGCATCTTGTTCTGTAAAGGTTTGTGGAACACAGTGATGTCTGATCTTTGAAGATTTGAGAAACTGTATGTGTGGAACTCTGTGAGCTTGGTGTGTGTGGTATGGGTATACAACCAGCCTTTCAATCTTCTAGGAAATTTGGTATGCTTAATTTTCTACTTCCAGTGCAGAATTGGTGAACAGTGTTTTCCTAGGAAAGTATCTATTTCAACTGCAGTTTTAAATTTGTTTATGTAGAAATTTATCAAATAATCCCTTGTAGTTGTGTTAGAATTATCTTGTTAGAGAACTACTCTTCCTGAGTTTTGCTTATTTGCATGCTATAGACAGAGTTTATGTTCCCAACATAGAAGGAGTGCTTTACATTCAGAGTTGATAGCTGGGGGTATCTCAGTGGTATAGTATTTGCCTGAAATGGGAAAGGCTCCAGATTAAGTCCCCAGCACTACAAGAAAAAATAAAGCTAACAGAAAGGACTTTGAAAGTTTGGAGCCTGTAAGACAGATGGCTCAGGGGCAAAGCCACTTGCTGTACATGCCTGGCAACCTGAGCTCCATCTCCTGATCATGGGAGGAGAGAACTACCTCCCAAAAGCTCTCCTCTAGCCTCTATATGTACACCATGGCAAGCCTGCACCCCCCCCACACACAACCACAGACATACAGAGAATAAATAAAAAAAAATGTAAAATGTTAAAGTCAGTGGTGAAGTTAAAAGTCACCATAAAATTTGGAAAAAGCAAGAGCTCATAACTCACACGAACTACATATAGTTCACCTTTAAAGGTTTAAGGTTTCATCTTTACTTACATTGAAGCAAATGTAAACTACACAGATAGAATCCCTAAGAAACATAGCTGCATGTTCAGGGATGAACCAGGTGCAAAAGAAGCATTGTACATGGTGCCAGTGGAGTCTGGCAGTATCCCCAGACTTGTGCATTTTGATGCAGCATTCCCACTTACAGCTATTTACTCAGAAAACATACCTTCAATGGCACAGAAAGAGCTATGCACTAAGTCACTGTGTTGTTGTATGTGACTACAAAATATGGAAGCCAAATGCTTGTATGTAGAAAAATGCATGATATGAGATGGGTTCAATAACACAATACAAGGACATAGTGAAATGCCTTTAATGGGTAAAGAGAAAGAAGAAAACACCATGGAGCTGAGACAGTAAAAGACAGAAGGTTCAGCATGCTAATACAGTATGCCCAATTTAGGCAAGAAAAAAATGAACAAAGAAAGGGAAGCATAGATTAGTAAAATTGGATATTTTCAGTATTCAGATAGGAATTGAGGGAAAAGATAAATGGAATTGGGGTGGGATTTGTAAAGACATCTTTTTATACATCTAGTTTTTACAAACATGTAAATGCTACAGTTATCAAATAAATGTAAAGAAAATCTACAACCAGTATGGAGTGTGTGGCTGAAAAGTGTATTTAAAATGAATGACTATAAACATTAGAGAGTTTTGTGTGGGTAGCTAACACAAGTAACTTCTCAATAGTATTGCGATTATATGCCATTAAGCCTTGGCACAGGGGCTGAAAGTGCTTGCTTTCCTGTCTCTACAAGTGAGGGACACCAAGTAACTTTTCCCATATTGCTCCTCATAGACAATGGTGAGCATATCTGAGTGATGTGTTTTAAGAGCAACACTTTGCTCTGGTTTTTATTTTTACTTTTACCTTCCATACAAATTGCATTGAAAGAGAAAATGCTCTAGACTCTTTTACAGCTTCTGTATGCACTATAAACGTGTATATATGTTGTGAATGTTTAAAATATCTATGTACATTTAAAATGAGATCCTTCTCAAATCCTCCTCTGGGTTCACCTGTTCTCACCAGTTCAAAGAATTAGCAATACTGAGGGCATTATCTCGGTGTTTTAAACCTTTTCATGTGCACGCGTCAATATATGCTGACACTTGCCATATACTGTATTGAAAGGCAGACATATCTGTCAACTTCTTTAGTTTATCGCCAAAAAACTGTTGTACTTGGCTGTGGTGACACGTTCTTAAGTGGCTGGAAGCTAACCCAACACTCATTTCCGGAAGTAGCGAAGACATCTCAGCCAGTGATGAATATCTCTCAAATGACTGCTGATCAGTCAGGTGCCCATTGATTTGACATAAGCAAAGATGTTTTATTTTCCTATCTCACATCTTAAAAAGTCATTCTGTGTTGTATTTTACTAATGAAAGTAGGCAAAATTGAGAATCTGGCATTACGTATTTGAACTTCACTTAGAAATAGGTTTTTGATATATTAATGTATTAATTAAAGGAGGTATATCATAGGCCATCTGTTTTGAAAAAAATATGAAGATGATGTACAATAGCCACCCCTAGTCCAAGTGGCTATAATGATTGATGTGAAAACAGTACTCTAGATACTTCTAGAGAAGCAGCTGTGACTCTGAAAGAGCCTAGATTCTGATGCTGGAAATCTTCCTGTATCCAACTTCTTTTAACTCTCCAAGGATCCTTGAAGTTTTTTTTTTCTTTTTTTCAATTTCAATTTTTTCTATTGTTTAGGTCCTTGAATCTATCCCAGTGTACTGTCTCTTAAATATTCAGTCATATATAAGATATACAGCATATGTATGTACACACATGTGTATATGTAGATGCAGAAGTCTAGGTGAATCATAGAAGCATAATGCATAAAAATAGTCCCCTGCATAAAGTCACCAAACAAGCCATTGTGTGTGTATGTGTGGTGTGTGTGTGTGTATGTGTATAAACATATATAATGTTTGTATGCATGTGTGGTATGGATATGTGTGTGTGCCTGTGTGTCTTTCTGAATGCAGTATATGTTTATAGTTTTTGCCTAGAAGCCTAAAAATCATTCAAGAACACAGATGTTCCTTTTTACCCTCTATATTACTGAATATCTTACCTTTGCACCAAATTTGTGTATGATACAGATGCTTGGAAAGTTATAATCCATTTCCTTTATCCCATTCATCATTTCACTGTATAAATCCAAGACTGTTTAACCCATTCATCATTCATTATATACATTCAATACTGTTTGACTCACTCATCATTATATTATATACATCCAAGACGTTTAACTTATTCATTATTGCAGTGTGTGTGTGTATGTATCCACTGTTTAACCCACTCATAGTTGCATTATATACATCCAAGGCTGTTTAACCCATTCATCATTGCAAGAGAAAGAGAGAGAGAGAGAGAGAGAGAGAGAGAGAGAGAGAGAGAGAGAGAGATCTCCAAGAGTGTTTAACCAACTCATCACTGCATTGTATAAATCTAAGACTTTTTAACCCATTCATCATTACATTATATACATCCAAAAGTATTGAACCCATTCATCATTGTATTATATTCCATTCAATACTGCTTGACTCACTCATCATTGTATTGCATGAATTCAAGACTGTTTAATCTATACATCCAAGACTAACCTGAATGGTTAAGCAGTTTTATACCAGCCTTCACATTTAAGAAATTATTTCTTGATTTGTCAGAAACTCAATTTTAAAAATGACATTGGCATGTTCATTTTTAAGAACTCCCCATAACCTTCCTCATGCTTCCTCCATTTCACTTACACCTATCATCCAAGGGAACCAACATTTTGACTTCTAACCCCATTATGTGATTTTACCTAGTTTTGATCTTTATGTAGATATTGAGTATTTTATATATTATATGTCTGTGATTCATTTATATTGAATATTAGTAATATAGATAGATAGATACACACACACACACACACACACACACACACACACACACATATATATATATATATATATATGTAGAGAGAGGGAGGTCATTACTTTTTGTTCTAAATAACATTTCATTCATTTCAGTTTTTGACAACTGTGGAAATATTTATTCTTTTTTGAGGGCTATTTCTAACTTTGTTGTGTTTGATCCTCAGTAAAACATGATAGAATTATTTTCTTTTTAAGGTAATTACTTGTAGAGTTTCTCTCTGTGTGTCTGTCTCTGCCATCTCTCTGTCTCTCTTCTTTCTATCTCTTTATCTCTCTCTTCCTCTGTCCTCCTCTCCCTATGAATATGTGTGGGTGAGAGAGAGAAACAAAGATCTGGGAGGGAGGGACAGATGTGATTGGGCACTGCAGTTTTGTATGGCCTGATCACATGACTTTCCTGCTGACTCCAGTAAACAAGGAGTGGGACTTCTCTTAGAAAGAACGATTTTGGTTCCTTTGGACACATACTTAGAAGTGAGATGGCTAATCATATGGTAATTTTGTTTAAATTTTTTTGAGGAACTTCCATATATTTTCCCACCACAGCTGTACTCATTCTATACCTACTAATAATACAGGTGAGCATGAAAACATCTAACTTCCCCCTATATGTATATAGGCAGATAGTGCACATCAATTAAAAATATTAAAAACGCAAAGACTGGACCAAAATAGATCAAACCACACCTCAGTGCAGAAATGTTAATTCACACAGCTAATGGTGAGTGTGTACCACTTTGTGCCAAAGCAGCTGCACCAGTCTCAACTGCATATGCCTGAGACAGCATCATCTGTCAGTCTTAGTGCTCACACCATCATTTGATGCTTGGGTGAGTGGGTAGACATTTGTCATTTGTAGTGGAACTTTCAGCCCCCTGCTGGCTAATCTTACCCAGCACTTGTGCATTTCCTGTGTGAGTGAGGTTGCTGCTCAAGCCTTACCACTCCCCCTTTTTTTTCTGATGGCTTCTCTTTCCTTTTTCTGTTAGTTTCTGGGAGTTCTTGCTTTTCTCTACCTTCTGCATGCAGCTCCTTTGTCTTAAAACCTTTCTCCCTCATCGGTACATTGAGCCCTTTTTGTAGCTGGAGTTTTCTCCAGTCCTGCCTGGCCCACGGTCAGGACAAATCTCTCTAACCCGCCTGTCCCGCAGCTGCTTAGACCCAACCAAATAAACACACAGAGATTTATATTACTTATAAACTGTATGGCCGTGGCAGGCTTCTTGCTAACTAGTTCTTATATCTTAAATTAATCCATTTCTATAAATCTATAAGTTGCCGCATGGCTCGTGGCTTCCCGGTATCTTAACATCTTCTCATGGCGGCAGCTGGTAGGTCTCTCTCATCCAACCTTCCACTTCCTAGAATTCTCCTCTCTCCGTGTCCTGCCTAGACTTCCTACCTGGCTACTGGCAGGTGTTTTATTTATTAACCAATCAGAGCAACACATTTAACATACAGAACATCCCACAGCACCTTTAGACTTCACAGCATGGTCCTGTGAAGAACATAGGGTCTTCACTTCCATGTAAGGAATATATTGTCATTTTCCTTCAAAGATTCCACTCTTAGATGAATTCATGTGTGATATTATTTTTATTATCTTGTTAGGGGTTTTATGATTGGGTGAAAAACATGATTCTCCAAAGGCTATACTCCTAAGTCCCCAACTTGAGTGTTTATATCATTGAAAAATGTTTGTTCAGCCATGGTTAAGGAATTAAGATGAAGAGATTAAAGGGTAATCACTGGTTTTCTTAAACTAGCTCTTCATGTCATCACAAGGAATAAGAGACAAGGAGAGAAGGCATACACACACACACACACACACACACACACACACACACACACACACACACAGGAGAAGGGAAGGGAGAACCGAGTGAGAAACGCAACATAAAAGAAACAGAGAAGGATGTGAGCACCAAGAGGGAGCACTTCTGTGAGCAGAAGCCACACCGAGGAGAGCAGTGTCTCCCGAAGCTTGGATAGGGATGGCTTTACTGTTCACACCTTCAGCGCACACTCTCTTCTTCAGAGCCGTGGGAGAATACACACCCATTGTCTTAAACATCAGGCTTGTTAGGACAGACCTGGGAACACTTGCTGCCTTGATACAGTTGACTAAGAATCTGGCACCATGAGTTTGCTCACACTCACATCAAGAATCAGCTGTGAGGACAGAGATGCTCCCCGTTATAGCCAAGACCTCATGGCTGTCCTCTCTGCCCTCTACAGATGCCCCTGGCAGTGACCAGTTTCTTCCTCTCTGCCTTTGTTCTCTGCTCCTCTCTGTCCCTGAGAGGTAGCCATGGCAGACTCCCCAGATGCTTCTAGTTATTCTCTCTCTTAACTACAATAAAAACCTTTCCCCAATTAAAAAAGAAAAAGAAAACTATCCCATCATTCCAGCTCTTTAAGACCTGGGCCTCCAGCTTCCTGTTTGGCCATGCAGCTTTCTTATAGCTTCAGATAGATGGTTTGAAAAAGATAGATGATAAACAGCTTATAGCAGTATGGACAGAGGGACAGGCAGGCAAGTAAGTGCATGGATATACCGATGACACAGAGAAATATAGACAGCTCATATATGAATGGGCAGACAGACAGACAGTATTTTCTTATTTTGTTGGTTGTTTTCAGTGGCATTTGAGTAGTTTTTAAGATATTCCATCATATTCAAAAGTCTGATGCAAATTGTTTGATAAAGAATCCTCCATGTTTTACCATAATTTCACTCTCTTCTCTTGATAGAAAATTAATAACTGTTCCCAACAATTAGGTAAAATATTGTCTGGTTTAGGGCACAAAGCAGTGAATACCAGAACACCATCTTCCTTCTCTTATTTCAATAAAACTTCATTTTGATATATTCTTTCCTGAATAGGTGAAAAATCACTATGTTTGATTTTATGTCACTAATATTAGGATGTGAGAATAAGATGGATAATTCATCTTTTAATTAATTGAATTCCTATAATACTTAACAGTGGAATGCATAGTAAATAAATCTAAACTGGCCATGGTGAAGGGTTTCCACCCCAGCTATTAGGAAAGTTCACTCCATTCCTCCAAGAGGATTGCCAGGCTCAGGAGTTCAAGACCAGCCAGGGTAATATATGGAAAGTCCCATCTCAAAACAAAAATGCAAACAAAGACATTAATTTTACCCATTTATTTATTTATTTGATTTTTTTTTTTTGCACGTGGGATTAGACTTCATTTATGTTTACAGCTTAATGTCATATCTTTATTTTATAGTGTGGAAAAGATAGGGACAACCAATTTATTTATTTTTAAGAATTTGTGTGTGTGTGTGTGTGTGTGTGTGTGTGTGTGTGTGTGTGTGTGTAAGTCACAGGATAACTCCTGGGAGCTGGGAAGGTTGGTTCTCTCCTGCCACTTTGTGAGACACAGGGCTCAAACTCAGGTCATCAGCCCATACCCAATAGCCATAGGAACAACTGTTTAAAAATGCACAATGTTGTTAATAATTAAAATAAGGAAACTTAAGTATTCATTATTTTGTTAATAGTTTAAAATGTAAGTTATTAGTAGCTACAAGGATTGCTTAATACACTTGAGAACAAACATTGATGAGAATGGCATTCTCTCTCTCTCTCTCTGTGTGTGTGTGTGTGTGTGTGTGTGTGTGTGTGTGTGTGTGTGTGTGTGTGTTAAAAGTGTGGTTTGTTAAATTTAGCAAACAAGATATTGTGCATTGAATTTCTCACTTTGAAAAGCTGTTGATTAAGCTAAGAATTCCGAGCAGGAGTTTAGAAAAGTGTCTCATCACATACTCACCTTTGCTCAAACTCGGCTGCCCAGGGAACCTGCAAACATCCTGCCTTTATATAACAGGCTCCCTAGAGGCCACCTTCTCCCTGGTCGGGCAAGAGTACAGACAACTGGGCAAGAATGATGAGCATATGAAAGAAAGGTAAACAGTGGCGATCCCAGGGGAAAAAGAAAAGTTTGGAGCTACAAGGGAATTAACATCAAGTGTTCCTCAGATTGCTGACGTGAGGATAATCAGTTGAGATATACTGTTCATCTCTGGGGCTTCTGGCTATGTGACAGGCTGTTGCATTGTACATAAGGTGGGCGACATGAAAAGAAATCTCCAGTCTGTTAGTTGACAGTGACACATATTGAATACAAAAATAAACTGAAGAAATAAACGGTCTAGGTCTAAGAAGATATGAGCATGTCAGCTTCTTGTTTTTTATTTTGACTTGGTGGATGTTCATTGCACATAGTTTTGCACTATAGTTCTGGTCACATATGTCATGGACTTTGACCATATTTGCCCTCCTGTTTTTAACCTTTACTTCCACCTTTATTATTCGACTGCTTTCCCTAATTCTTACTTTTGCTTTTGTGTCAGCTGTGCTCAAAAGACTTTGTGTGTTTACATACATATATACATAAAACATATATATATATATATACACTAGTGAGAGAAATATGCAATACTTCTTTTTCTTCATCTGATTTATTTCCCTTAACATGATGAGATCTGTTTACATCCACTGATCAGCAAAAGGCATCATTTCATTCTTTGTTGTGGCTGAATAAAACTCTACTGTATACATAGGGCATGTCTTCTTTATCCATTCATCTTATGATGGACACTTAGTCTGATTCCCTGAGTTCACAGTCCTGAATAGTGTTGCAGTAACATGGATGTGCAGGGATCTTGGCTGTATTGAGAGTTCTTTGGGTATATGCCTAGAAGTCGCTTAGTGAGGCCCCTTAATAAAAGGTCAAAAGTAGCAAAATTAGAAGATGTTCTTCTTCCTTACTTGACATCACTTGTGAACACAGGGTCAAGAGGAGAAGGGTGGGATTTTCCTTTCCATTTCTTGTAGTCTTCACATTTCCATATTTTTCTGAGCTGCATTGTAAGCCGTTAATTTTTGTTAGAGATGTTTTGAGTGCTAATTTATATGCTGTTCAGTTATCTAAGTGTGACTGACATCTGATTAGAGATGAAGACATTTTGAAGAATTCTGGTTAGCACTCTATAGTTGATTTTTAATGAAATTGTTTAAGAAATGAGACATTTTCATTTGGAAATGAATACATTGATGCAGTTACATAAACATGAACCAACCTAGTTTAGGCAAAGCCTTATACTTGTACACGGCCTGCAAGAAGTACATCAGGAGATTAGGAGTCCAGTAAGTATCCTCAGAAACCATACTTTTGTGGGGTTTGATAGGAATCATTTTCGCAGATCATGATTAGTTTAGTAAATTTTCCACTTGCTATGATAAAATATCATGCTCAATGGAAGAAAGAATTTATTTCATTAATTTAATTAGCAAAATTACAGTTCCAGAGGGAGAGTTCATAATGACAGAGAAGTCATAGCAGCAGGAAGCAGGAACAGGAAGTAGAAAGTTCATATCTTTGACCATAAACAGAAAGCAAAAAGCAAATTTTCAAGTGGAAGTGGGATAAGGACACAGACTCCCAAAACCAACCCCCCATGACACACTTCTGTCAACAAGGCTGCAATTTCCATAGCTTGTTTAAAAAGCACCATCACCTGGAGCCAATTGTTCAAATGCATGAGCCTGTGGAGGACAGTTCTCATTTAAGCCACCAGAATGACATAGTTAATTGACATAATGACATAGTTAATTACATAGTAATACACAGTGTATTTATTCAGTGTAAAGAAAAACACTAAAGTATTTTGGCATTTTTATAACAATGAAATAATTTACCAAGAAAATGAAGGGAGTAACAGTGTGTAGAGAGCATGAGAAAAGCCTTCCTCATTGAGGGACTATATCTGAATGGTATACACAAGGACTGTGGGAGAGGCTAGATTGAGGACCCAACAGTGGCCTTGATCTGCCATATGTATTTATGTTTAGATAAGTTCAGGCCAGATTCTCCCCGACTCCCCAAATCCCAAATGGAAGATCTGCAGCCAGATCCTTGGACACCACTTTCTAATGTCAGATTTCTTGGTTTAGTGTCAATGGAGGTGAGATAATGGTGGGCTCATTTGAGAAGGCTGCTGTAGGCAGCAAAGCTCAGCATTAGGCATTTAAAAGTCCATCATGTAGATAGAACCTGTGCGAGATTCTCCAGTAAGTACCCAAAGGGACTTTGAAAATCCCAAGGTTCTTCTACCAGAAATGGACAGAATTCAAAAGAAAGCCTTTCAATGGAGTTAATTATGATTTATGTTTGTCACCCATTGTAACAGCTGAAGAAAGACTACTTTCTATGGTTGTAGCCAGGAAACTAGTGAAATGGATGCTTACATCTTTTTGATATGATTATATCATTTTTCTTTAGTTTTGGTAGAGCAGAGGTCTTTGTATTTATACTTTGTATTTGTATTTTAATGTAGATGACTTTGAAAGTCACTCCATTTTACATGCTATTTTCCTGCAGGATTTTCCCATTCTAAGAGGCTGTAGGCAATTAGGAATAGTCCCTTATTAAAGGGTCCCGGAGAGCGCTGCTTTTTTTTCTTTTTTCTTTTTTTTTTTTTTTTTTTGGTTTTTCGAGACAGGGTTTCTCTGTGTAGCTTTGCACCTTTCCTGGAGCTCAGTTGGTAGCCCAGGTTGGCCTCAAACTCACAGAGATCCGCCTGGCTCTGCCTCCCGAGTGCTGGGATTAAAGGCATGCGCCACCAACGCCCGGCTGAGCTCTGCTTTTTAATTTAAATATTTTCACTTTCAATATCATGTGCATCTTCAATCCCAGGGAAGTGATTCCATACTCACTGTCCATTCCTTTTATAGCACTTTGCATTAACACAGGCCCTCCCCGCTCTCCTAATGCATTATTTATCTGTGTGTGCAGAATAAGAACAATGCCAGTCGATGACTGTTGTCAGCACATTTCTACATATTAATACCTTCTCCTAACATTGCTTAACATTACTAGAGTCAATAGACAATACCATTTTGTCTTTTCCATGATGTGAAAGTAGTTTATATTTCTAGCTAAGATTCTAATTTGATGTTTTCCTCTTTTAAATCTCTATTTCTTTCACATCCCTTTCTCTGTGAAGTTTGTGGAGGGTGATGAAGACAGGCACTTTATTTTTAGTAGGTGATATTTAAGTAGCTACTGATTCACCCTCTAACTGCGACGTATAGTTCTTGGCAGCAGCCTGAACTCATTCAGTGCTGAGGTTCAGTACACTCTGGTGATAAGACATTAAATGACTTGCCTAAGGGCATATGCTTAGCACCTAGTACAAACTAAATAGGGAAATGGTCTTGACTTTCAACAAGATAATAATAAGAAAAAAAAAAAAGAACAATAACCAGACATGTTCACATTAAGTTCAAAACAGGCACTTGTGTTTAACAGGTACCCTCACTCTTTGTTGCAAATTAAAATGAACTGTGTGCCCGTGGTACACATGGATACATACAGGCAAAACACTCACATACATTAAATAAGTATAAATAATAATAAACATATGAGGCCGTGAATCTGAAGGAAAGTGGAGAGGGTTATATGAAGTGCTTGAAGGAAGGAAAGGGAAAGGGAAAATGTTATAATTATATTAAACTCAAAAATAAAAACAATTTAGAAAACGTAATAGGTAAGATTAATCAAATCCATTTCAAAATGCAGTGATTTAGTTGCACTTGGACTGAGTCCCAGCACCAGAATAATTGTTAAGATCCTAGTTGTTTCTAATTTTCTAAGAACTTACACATGGAATGTGAGAATCAGCAGGGTCACGGGTGAACAGAGTAAGAAAATTTTGAGTTACAGATGAGAAGAGACATGTTTTCTTGGGCAAGGGTCTATTTTTTTTTACTTTATTAGATAGTCGCTGTTCATAGAGACATTGTTTGCTCAGACCAAGTCCTTGAAGTTAAACGAATGCAAACAGCATAACAGATGCATTTGCATGGTTGAGGTAGTGAATACAAATTAATATATCCAAAGAAATGAAAGCAATTAGGCAGGGAAGGATTTTGTCTCATTAAAGCAAGAATGCATGCTCCTTCTGCGTTTCCCAATCAGACATGTGAATTGATCAGGAGACAGTCGGCAGGGGTTAGCAGGATGTTTCTGGGAAGTTCAGAGGGGAGAGGCTGCTGATATTAAAAAGGGAAAATATTTAAATAGCTAATTTAGGACAGTGTCTGAAGGAATAAAAAGGAGCTACAAGGCGTGAAAAGCAAGGAAGAGAGAGTGAATCTGCTACAGTTCAGTGGCACGTGTCCATTTCGGGAGGTTTTAGCCACTAAGCCAAGTGGAGTTTATTGTAAGACTCCTGTTATAAATGGGCTCAGTAGATTTACATTATTTGCTCAAGGCCAGAAGATTAGAAATGGGTGACATTGCTGCTCAAGTCTATGTCCTTCTGATACAAAGTCTGCTCATTTTATAGAGTCCCTTCTCTTCCAAGCCACACTGCCCTAGGAGGGACACACTTTATAAAGGGGTGTCCGTTAATCAAGACCGTTGAGTGAATGCATCTGAGGCAAACAGGTGGAGACAAATGACCATTCCCTGCTATACTGTTAATCTTTTGCCCACCAGAGCTTAAGGTAAATAGTTTTGAAGAATAAAAGGATATCAATAACTCCAACAACATGAACAAAGTTGGAATGAGAAATGAACTGGTCTTCAGCACTAGCATCGCCATAGCCTCAGTAGAGTTGCTAAGAAATATGGTGAGTTGAATTATTTGTAGACAATTGTGTGTGTGTGGGGGGGGGGTTCGCTTAAGAAGCAGGTGATGGACTAAGAACCCAAGGACAGAAAGCTGGAGGGGGGCTTCTCTTCTGGATTTCAGTGAGCTCCCACATCCTCCACTTTGTTCCTTTCCCTCCTCCAAGAAGCATCTTCTGGCCCTGATACCCAGTCCAGACCACTTTCCTACTGTGCAGTCATAGTTTCTCTAAAATCCCTGGGTTAAGAGCCTAACATAACACACTTTGCTTACACAGCAGACTCCCCTGTGTTCTGGTCCCCTTTAAAGGCAGAAACATGCTTTAGCTCTTCTTAATCTGTAAGAGGTACTGGCTTATGACACCTTTCTTCATTAAATTAAGCATAACATTAAATGAATGACAGAATAAATGTGATTTCTGTTGCATATGTGGGTTGCATTGAAGAATCAGGCCATATTTGCAAACTCACTTGTTTGATTCAAGTTTAAAAACCTGAACTAGGCATTGCTGGCTTCTGCAAATGATCCAGATTCCATATATGATAAAACAGCTCTTTAATGGATCTACCATTCCAATTGCCTAGAAGGTCAAAAGCTAGCAAGCCATCGAGTACTATACAAATTAAAAGTAGTAATAATAGTTATTACTATTGGCATATATTATGGACTGAGTTGTGTCACCTTAAAATTCCTGTGTTGAAGCCCTAGCCTATAAACATCTTACAGCTCATAAACATGTTTAGAAATAGGGTCCTAAAGAATGATCTGATTTCAAATTAGGCTGTTAAGGTGAACCCTCATGAAATGAGACGGGTATCCTTATAAAGAGGAAGATGGGCACAGAGGCACAATGGATACTCGTGCACCGAAACCCAGTGAAGCCCAGTGAGGGAACAGTGAGGAGGTGGCCATCTCTAAGACAAGGAAGGAGTCCTCAGGAGGATCAAGTCCTGCTATCACTGACCCTTTGACCTTGAACTTCCAGTGCCCAGAACTGTCACAATCTAAGTTTGTGTTCTATCCATAAAGTCCTCAGCATTCAGTTAAGGCAGACCAAGTAGACTAGCCCAGCCCAATATGCACTTTATCACTTCTCAGTGATGCTGTATCTTCAGGATCCTTTATAATCTTTCAAGAAATTGAGTTTTGATATTTAAAAGGCTATTGGCATCAATAAATGTCAATATGATCAATAATATATAAATATTATGGTCAATAAATATATGATCAATAAATATAAATATACTATGTAGGCACACAATATTAAAGATTCTGCCACTTGGGCTAGTGAGTATGTTAGCCTGAAGATCTTCATTCCATCCCCAGAGCCTACATATAGATAGAAGGAGAGAATCAAATCTACAAAGTTTTCTTCTAACTGCCATACGCATCCTGTAGCCTTGACCACCCCCCACATACATCATACACACACACATAAAAATTAATTTTGTACATAAAGTTGAAAATGTATAATTAGTGACAAATATGGAAATATATACAATGCATGTTATATATGTGTATATAATATGTATTTTACATGCAAGTAATACATATTATATATGCATATATGATGCATGTTTTATATGTGTATATAATGCATATTATATATACATATATTCATTAAAAATATCTAATGGGTCTGATGTGAAGAGTTTACTTGGTTATATCGGAGTCTTTATTTTTTCTTTTCAAATTGAAATACTCAAAGCATTCAAGGATAAGTCTCTTTATAAAACACCTATAAGTTATTGTCAAATCTTTATAAACTTCGAGTGGGAGCATTTTATAAGAAATTACTAGGCTGGCTTGGTTTGATGTACAGTAATACATTTAAACTGCATTTAAGTAGAGATGAGAGGAGTAAGAAAGGCTCCAGCTATAAACATTAATTTCCTTGGAAAGTGTTTAACATTCCTCTTGTGCAATGTCTACATTCGCTTTTGCATTATGTCCTTTAATGAGATGATGCTCTAGTTAGAGGTTTTGTTGAGTTGTTTAGAAGATGGTATTTAGCACTCTGATTGTATTAGGCTTCAGGATGTCATGAACCTTTTAAATTTTTTATCTGTCTTTTATAAATTCTGAAGAGTTACTAGAAGAATTCTGTGTTGGTTAGATTTTTGTTTGTTTTGTTTGTAGAGTCATTTGAGAAGAGAGGACCTCAGTACAGAAATTACTCCCATCAGATTGCCCTGTATGCAAGCCTGAAGGGTATTTTTCTTGATAGATAACTAATGTGGAAGGGCCCAGCCGATTATGAGCAGTACTACCCCTGGCAGGTGATCCAGGGATGTATAAGAAAACAGACTGAGCAAGCCAGTAACCAGCATTCCTCTATGGTCCTGCTCTGGTTCTTGACCTTGAGTTCTTGCTTGAGTTTCTGCCCTAACTTCCTATCATGGTGGTCTGTAAACTATGAGATGGAAGAAGTCCTTTCCATCACAAATTGCAAAATTTTGATCATGGTGTTTATCACCGCAATAGAAAGCAAAGAATACAAATTCATTTGGACAAAAAGGAGCACTTAATTGTAATCTAGTGTTTCTTCCAAAATTTAATCCTGTTGATTGCAGGAATATTAACTATTCCTTTGTGAGTAGGTAACATACTCTTGTAGAGAACATAACTTTATTAACTACTTCATCATGTTAATTATTTTAGGGCTCATTTAGAGAGAGCTTGCCTAGCATTCGTGAGATCTTAAGTTCAACCTCTAGTACTACAAAGTGAATAAGTGAATAAATATAAATAATACATGTAAGTACATATACAGTTCCCCGGCCCTGGGAACCTGGAAAGCTTCTTAAAGTCCACACTCATTGATACTCTATTATTGCAAAATACTTGTCTGGCAGTCAACATTTCAGAAGTATCAGAGTGACCACAAGTAACCACTGCTTTACTTAAGGAAGTGATGTTTCCTTGAGAAACAAAGTTATTTGCTGGCTATGAGATATATTATATTCTGCAGTCCAGTTGTTTGTTACAAAATTTGACATTGTGGAATAGATCATTTAAAGCTATGAGCCCAGTTTTGGCTGTGGCTTTACCTTACATGTACTCATATGCACATACACACAAATACATACAGACACACATACATACATATATACATACACACACACACAAACACACACTCAAGAATGTGTCATCTTGTGTCAGTTTCATGTCAAAATAAAACTACCAATGATTCTACTGTGGTGACCATGGTTGTGTCCATTCTATATGAGGTCCATACCTGTTGTAAGGATAGTTGTTAATAGCGAGTGAGGTCCATACCTGTTGTATGGATAGTTGTTAATAGTGAGTGAGGTCCATACCTGTTGTAAGGATAGTTGTTAATAGCGAGTGAGGTCCATACCTGTTGTAAGGATAGTTGTTAATAGCGAGTAAGGTCCATACCTGTTGTAAGGATAATTGTTAATAGCGAGTGAAGGCCATATCTGTGCAGAGGATAGCTGATGTCATTGGACCAATGTTCTGTTAAATCGTTTGGAAAGCAAGTAAGTGTTTCACAAATTTATTTTTTGTTTTCTTTTCATTGTAATTATTATTTATTTCAAAATGTATTTCATGGTACATACTTGAGCACCTGACTGTTATTAGATTAGATAAAAAATGTAATAATGAAAATCAGCCTTGTAATTATTGACTGCAGATTCTGTGATATGTGAGAGAAAGAGGACTACTATCCACCAGCTTGGAACTAGATAAGTTAATCATAGCCACAAATCATTGAAATTTATAATAATACACCATATTAGAAGAAATATACTCTTGTAGAGACCATGGGAAGATTGTCTTATTTGCTTTATGAGGCCAAAGTTACCCTGATACTCAAACCACAGAAATATCCGACAAAAAAAGAGAATTACAGATCCATTTCCCTTATGCACATTGATGCGAAAATACTCAATAAAATACTTAGAAAGAACACATCAAAAAGATCATCCACCATTATCAAGTAAGTTTCATCCCAGAGATGCAGGGATGGTTCAGTATATGAAAATCAATACATGTAATTCAGTATATGCACACTGAAAGAAAAAAAAAACATTATCATCTCATTAGTTGCAAAAAAGGCCTTTAACAAAATCTAATGCCATTTCATGACAAAAGTCCTGGAGAGATTAGGGATACAAGGGATATACCTCAACACAATGAAGGCAGTTTACAGCAAGCCTATAGCCAACATGAACTTAAATGGAGAGAATTAAAGAAGATATCAGAAGATGAAAGATCTCCCGTGGTCATGGATTGGAAGGATTAATATATTAAAAGTTCTGGTTCTGCTTCTTCCTTGGGATCCTTAGTGCATTGGTCCATGAGTGTAGAGGGAGCAGAAGCAGGGAACAGGGTTCAGACAGTCATCAATAGGATGGAGACAGCCCTCTGGGAGATGACTTTGGTGAATCAGCTCAGCTTTATTCACAGAGTATAGGAAATATATAGGATTGGGGAGCCTGGGGACAGACCCTATTTTGCATTAAGTGGCACACCCCTATAATAAGGCTTCATATGTGGCATCAGGGTCCTATAGCAAATCTCCTAGTACAAGTCTTAGTTACCATATGTGCAGCATGGGGAAGGCTTCTAGCAGGAAATTATATCAAAGGTCACATTAGAGATAAATCAGACATCCAGGTTTAGGGACAGCTTTCAGATAAGGTCAATCCTCCAGGGCCCAGAGACATTTTCCAGACAAGGGCAGACAGAGAGCAGGAAGTCTTGCTGAGGAAGGAGTCCTCCATGTTGACAAGCTTAGAGAAAGCTGCCAGGCTATGATAGACTGCAACATGTGACCAGCAGGGCCTACCCCCACCCCACCCCCCAAAATGGCCAATCTACCAAAAGAAATCTACAGATTCAATAAAATCCCCATCAAAATTCCAACACAATTCTTCACAGATCTTGAAAGGATAATCTTCAGTTTTATATGATAAATGAAAATGGCCCCCACAGGCTCATAGATTTGAATGTTTGGTCACGAGGGCGTGGAACTATTTGAAAGGATTAGGAGGTGTGGCCTTGTTGAAGGAAGTGTGTCCCTGGGGGTAGTCTGTGAGGTTTAAAAAGCCCATACCAGGCAGTGTCTCTCACTTCCTACTGTTTGCTGATCTTGATGTAGAACTCTCAGCTTCTGCTCCAGTATTATGGCTGCCTGCATGTCACCATGCCCCCTGTCATGATAATTGACAAAACCTCTGAAACTGTAAGAAACCCTCATTAAATGCTTTCTTTTATAAGAGTTTCCATGGTCATGGTGTCTCTTCACAGCAATAGAATACTGATTAAGACATATGGAAACACAGAACCCAGGATAGCTAAAACAATCATGAATTAAAAAAAAAAAACTGCTGAAGGTATTTCAAGTACAATATCAAGTTGTACTCTAGAGCTATGGTAATAAAACTAGAATGGTGTAGTCACAAAAAACATCAATGAATGGAATTGAAGAGCCAGATATAAATCCACACACTTATAGATACAGATTTTTGATAAAGATATAGATTTTTGATAAAGAAGTCAGAAACACACACTGGAAAAAGGACAGCATCTTCAACAAGTGGTGCTGGCCAAAATGGATGGCTGCAAGTAGAAAACTCCAAATAGATCCACACTTTTACCCTGCATAAAACTCAGTTCCACATTCATCAAAGATCTCAATATAAAATCAGATACACTGAACGTGATAGAAAATAAAATGGGGAAAAGCCTTGAACTCATTGGTATAGGAAAAAAACTTTCTGAAAAAAAATACTGTTTGCATAGGCACTGAGATCAACAATTATTAAATGGGACCTCATAAAACTGAAAAGCTATGCATGGCAAAGAACATTTTCATTTGGACAGAGGCTATAGGGTGGTAAAGGATTTTTACCAACTACACAACTGACAGAGGGCTAATATCCAAAATATATAAAGAATTCAAGAAACTAGATAAAAAGAAAACAAATAACCCAGTTAAAAATGGGGTAGAGATCTAAACAGATAATTCTCAAAAGAGGAAACTCAAATGGCTAAGAAACACTTAAATGTTCGACATCTTCAGTCATCAGGGAACTACAAATAAAAACTACTTGGTTATTTCATCTTACATCAGAATGATTAAGATCAATAAAACAAGTAACAGCTCATTTGGTGAGGATATGGAGCAAGGAGAACACTCATCCATTGCTGGTAGGAGTGCCCATTTGTACAACCACTATGGAAGTTAGCGTGGTGGTTCTTCAAGAAGATGGGAATCAATCTATCTCAAGATCTAGTTATACCACTCTTGGGCATATACCCAAAAGACTCTTGATCCTACCACAGAAACACTTGTTCAACCACGTTCATTGCTGCACTATTCATAAGAGCCAGAAATTGGAAACAACTGAGATATTCCTCAACAGAAGAATGGACAAAGAAAATGTGGTATATTTATACAATGCAGTATTGCTTAGACATTAAAACATGATACCATGAAATTCATGAATAAATGGATGGAACTAGAAAAAAAATCATCCTGAGTAAGGTAACCTAGACCCAGAAAGACAAAATACAGTATATATTCACTTACATATGGATATTAGATGCTAAATCACTGATCACCAAGCAACAATCAGAACCACAGAGGTTAAATATAGAGTGGGGGACTCAGGGTGAAGATAAGCCCTCTTGGCAAGGAAAACATGGATAGATGGGAGGGAGAGAATGGAACAGGAGGATCAAGTGGAGAAAGGAAGAGATTGGGAGGATGGGGGAGTAACAGGGGAGAGTCAGCTAAAATTAAGGGCCATTTGAGGGTTAGTATGGAAACCTACAACAGTAGAAGCTTCCTAAAATATATACATATGTGAAGGCAGTCTAAATTAAATAGCCAAATAATTGAAGGAGACGGAGCCCCAACTGGCCATCTCTTGTCACCAAATGAAGCTTCCAGTTCTGGGACTGGGTGATATCTAATTGAGTTGTTTGCCAGTAGGGTACCATGGGAATTCTCAAACAACCTAGGCTGTTGCCAAGACTATAGATTACTCTCCACAAATTGACAGCAAGATCACATTGTTGAAGAGAACACCTACACAATTCACTGAACATGGAGAAGTTGAGCTGGTGCCTACAATGGACCTACATCCTAGTGTCTTTGTTACAGGAAGGTACGTTGCATGCTATTAAATGAGAAATGTAAACACAAACCCAGCCAAAAACTCTTCGATCTATGATGGCACCCTGACTGCAAATATGCTAATGCAATGGTAGCACAAAGTTTGTGGGAATAATCAACCAATATTTGAATTGAACGAAAGCCCACTCCATAAGATGGAAACCATACCTGGTATGGCTTGGGTGACTAAGAACCTGAGTCTAGATAGTCCAGTGACCAAGGAGAAAACTAAATACTTTTGTTCTAAAAAAAAATAACAGTAGAAATAAAATGACTCCTAATGACATTCTGCTATATTCATAGATCAGTGTCTTATTCAGCCATCAGCAGAGAAGTTTCTTCTTGCAGCATATGGGAACAAATATAGAGACCCACAGCCAAACCTCATGCAGACAGTGAGAGACCTTAGAGCACTCAGCCATAAACAGGAAGTCTCCATCATATCCTTCCCCTCTGGGCTTAGGGACCCTCCACTCCCCAACCTCCACCACCCTACCCCCTCACTCCACCCCCACAGAAAAGGAGGCAGAAAGAGTATAAGAGCCAGAGGGGATGGAGATGGAGGATACCAAGAAAACAAGTCCCTCTAAATCAACATGAGCAAAGCTCATATGAATGCACAAAGACTCAGGAAGTATGCACAGGGCCTGCACAGGTCTGTATTTGATGTGGTCCTAGATCTGAAAGGAGAAGTGGACACATGACCTCATCCCTACCCAGAAGCAATCTCAAATTTATAACTTCTTGCAAATGAAAATTTAGTTCCCTCTAAGAGAGTCTCATTGGGGAAACAAAGTACTCTTAAAGGTCAGCTGCATGCCCAGCAGTAGATGGCCAACAGAAAAGCAAACTCACCAGCATCTTTGGCAGTTCCTTATCTCATAATGTTATGTCAGGACTCTTTTGTTTTTTAAATTTTATCTAATGTTTAATTCAATTTAATTTATATTTCTTCTCTCTCTTTACCCTATACGTCCTTAGTGTATATATTACGGCTTCCACCTTAGTGTTTTTATGGCATTCTGGGTGTATGAATGAGTGGATCTCTGTTTCTTGTGCCTTCTCTTGGGTTCCTTTCCTTCTGTTTGTTTTGTCCAATTCAGATGTACTAGTTTGTTTTATTTTATATTATATTATTTATATTATATTATATTATATTATATTATATTATATTATATTATATTATATCATATTATTAACCAACAGAAGCCTGTTTGTTTTCTAATAAGAGACAGAAAGGAGGTATATCTGGATTGGAGGGGAGGAGAGAAGGATGTGGGAGGAGTAGAGAATGGGTAACTGTAGTCAAGATATATTATGTGAGAAAAATAAATTTTCAATAAGAGGAAAAAATAGTCTTATTGCCATTCAAGCAGCTAAAAATGAAGTTATTTTAGGGCAGCAGATATAGCTGCAATGGAGAGGGCTTGCTTAGCATGCACGAGGGTCCTAGGTTCAATCCCTAATCCTGAAAATTAATCTAGTAAGCAAGTAGACACAAATAAGTTAGTATTCATTTATTAACTATCTAAAAATGTTATATTTTATCTAAAATTAGGTTGTTTTGGTATGTGCTACCCTGTGATTCTTGTCAGTTTTCACCTTCTGTTTGTTATGGACAGATACCATAATTATTTTTGTTGTTGGATGATGATAATGAATTTATTTTGTGATGAGTAAATAAATAGACTTTTAATAAATTTTACTTAAGAGCCAACTTCAGTAGTATAGGATAAGCTCTCTGGTCCAATTCATGAGAAGAGTCCATAAGAAATACTTTACCAATACTGACAAGATTTGAAGACGCTTAAAAATTATTCAAAACCTAATTTGACTTCTCAAGATTTTCATCAGACTTGGTAATTGAAAATGTGCTCAAGAAAAATGATATGTAGAATAATTTTAATGCAAACTAAAATATGGTCTCGATTGAGAGCAAGTGGCTTTCCAAATAGAGAGCACTGAGGACTGATAAGGCAATTGTACTGGAAGGCAGGTCTCATCTCTAACCTGGCATTTTCTTTAGTATACAAAGAATATCATTTTTTATCCTGTTCATAAACTTCGTTGCTTAGGGCAGCTCTTATCACTCATGAATATGAAGTGTTTTGAGCTGAGTAGTGAGCAAGTTTAATATGTAGGAAGGTTCTCAGAGTCTTGGGGATAGCTTCAGGAACAAAAGCTAGGCAGGACAGAGTCAAGTGGATAGGAAGTTATGGTCCAGTGGTCTAAATGTGAAGCCAAATCTTTCCCTGGATACACAAACCTCAATTAAAGTTCAAGGGTAGGAATGAGGTTCAGAGAGACTTAGTTCTGGACTCACAGCATCTGCTAAACAGAATTTGTTTTACACTTTATAATCTAATGTCTGTGCTGAACAACATGATAGAGAAATATATTAGATGTGTTTTGTTTTTGAAAGCCTGAATTTGAAGACTAGGAAGTCATTTAAAATGTACCAAGGAATATTAGTATATTTGGATTATTCAAGTGTGCATTCTTGGGCCTCCATATTTTTATGTTACTGTATTTGAGTTCATATTCTAGTGATAGGTGATTGATAGGTAGGTAGATAGATAGATGATAGGTAGATTGATATGGATATAAAATACTTAACACATCTTTAGTATTACTGTGTTATATAAAACTACCTCTTCCCCCAACTTGAATGTTATACTACTAGTAAGTAATTGTAGATGATGTATATATTAGTCAGTGTATTACATCCTGTGGATATTTAATGTACATGGTTATATATACTAATTGTATGTATGATAGTGTCTACTGTGTACTGCACTATAAATTAGCATATATATATATATATACCACAGTTGATATTTGTTTCTATTGTTATATTAAGCTTAAATCATATAAGTCATATAACAGTAACAAATTATAAGTCAATATTATATAATATAAAATGTGGTATATTTAGTGTAGTGAAATATTATACACAAATTTATATATATGTAAGCCATAATGTATAATTTTATGCAACGTACATTTACTAATACTAAAGAATTTTTGAGTAGTGAAGCAAAGAGTTTCTCTGCTCTCAGCATTCTCAGAGCCAGCTCATACTGAAGCTGTATCAAGGAATACATTTGAAAATTTCATCTTGGCCCTTAAAATCTCAGCCAATATTCATGGACATCAAAATAGATCATGAGGACCAGTGATGACCCAGTGAAAAGTGGTCCCAGAGCCAAGTCCTAGATGACCCATCTGGCAAGCTCTTCAGCCACACCCCAACCATTCCATTAGTCTCCCAAAAGTGTCATTCCGTACTGTGCACTTAAGACTTTTAGAATATACTTCTGTTGTAATTTATTGAAACTTCTAATATTCTAAAACAATGAATTCAAATTCTGCTTATAGTATTAGTTTTGGCATTGCCATTATTTAATAGTCTCATAAAACTAAACATAGCTGTGTGGAAAAAATTAAATATGATTATATCTTAAACTCTTAAAACTGCACACACACACACACACGCACACACACACACACACACACACACACACACACACACACACCATCTCCTTTACAAATGGAAAGGAAAAAATTCAAAATCACAGAATTAAATTTAGAACAAAGTTAAACCAGAGTTATTGCCTGTATTAATTTGCCCCAAATCACATAGCACCTTAGTTAAGTGATAAGTTACTTGACAAATGCTATTCCAAGCCAAAGAGCACTGAGTTCTTTTTATTTTTTTCTAGTTATTCTGATACATATAAATGGATATGCTAGATATTGATATAAATTGAGGATTCTGAATCTAGCTAATATCACTATGCAGTAAAGTATAAAAAACTAGCATTGTCACTATGTATACACCTCCACCAGGATTTCCCTTCTATGTAATCTCTGGTTCAAATACTGAGTTTGAGTTTGCTGATGCCAGATTCATGAACCAAATTTAACTGGAGGTATTTGGTGGGATAACTAACACACACACACACACACACACACACACACACACACACACACACACACAGAGTTACCTATAACAACAGGATAATGCCCCCTTCCAAACATTGTAGGCTATCAAATAAAAATCTTAGTGGCAAGTGTGAGTTACCTCTTTTCAAATTATTGGTCAGTCAGGTCCTATAGACCTCCTCCCACAACATTACAGGCTATTGCTATTGCTATCCATTACCCTCCAGAACTTTCTGAAAAGATCCTATTGCTGAAGACACTATGAGATACTATGTACTTGAGTCATCAGTCATGGACAAATCAAGCTGATCCCTACATGGAGATTTTATCCCTGCTAGATATCTTTCTTAGGGCAGGAAGATGATATGCATGCTATTATAGGAGAAAGTAATCAACTGTCTTACCTGGCTGTGAACCCTGCAAGCTAGAGTTATGGTTGACTTGACAAGATGAATGCACTGGTGTAGTAGTGGCATGCCTGTTGCAGAAGTAACCAACCATTTTATTATTGTATTTAAAGGCTGTTCTACAAGGCAGTATTCATGCCTGATATGATTAACTAGGCCCAAAACATGATGCTGGTCAGGTCATAGGACCTGAGGGAATATACTACTAACACTCTGCTAGACAGATACAATAACAAACTACCCCATGCATTTGTACCTTTATATCTATAGATAATGTGTCTCTTACTCCTTATCAAAGAAACTTCTTTTTGCACTAAATAGTGATTAAGACAGAGAACTCAAACTGGTCAATGTGTAGAGAATGAGAGACTGTGGAGTCTTCAGGTTTAAATGAGACATCTCATCCCCTCTTCCCACAAGGCTCGGGGATTATCTTGAAAGAGAGAGCAAAATGATTATAAAAGCAAGAAAGAATGGATATCTTTAGGGAAACAGTATTTGCCAGACATGACACCACAGTTGCATACGTGAATGTATAGAAGCTGTGACTGCATGTAGAAGACTTGCACAAGATCAAGCCAGCCAAAATCCCAGCATGGACTGGGGAGGGGTTCACAAAGTTCTATCCTAGCTTCAGGAGTTGATGACTATTGGAGGAGGGAAAACCATTTTCTTCAAGGATGTGGCCACTGAGGTAGTCCCATGCCAATGCATGTATAGTGAACACTAAGTGGAATCAGTGGGCTTTAAAAAAACATGAATTTTGGAGAGAAAAGTGGTGAGGAGATAAAGAATTAGAGGGGAGGAAGTAGTCTGTGGATTTGATCAAAACACATTATATGCATTTTGAAATTTTCAATAAATAAAGTAATTATAAAAACAGTATAACTTCACCTAAGTGTCTTTACGATAGTATTCAATAAATACATGATCAAAATCCATACCTTGGATAGAAAGTAAAGAGATGTGGACATTTTTACATAAACTTTCTTATGCAGTTGATAAAACCCAAGCTAAAACAGGCCAAATCAATTCTGAAAGTTAGCTAATCAAGCCCCTAGAGGAAGGGGTAGCTCATGAGGAAGATTTGCCCTATAGATTTTTACCCTAAGTGAGATGGTAATGTTGGACAGTCAAGTACCATTACCAAAGCCATCAAATTGACAGATCACATTGCTCCTTACAAAGCCTCGCATGGGTGCTTTTGAAATATACATCATTTTCTCTAACTCTCACTCATCTCCTACAATAGTCTTTTTACAGAATTGCTTGAATTTACATTGTACTTACACAATACCTAAGTTTGACAGGGAGGAGCACACTCGCAAATTCTCGATGACTTCACCAGTGGAAGGGGACCTATTCGTTCAGATGTAAGCATTTCAATGATTCTTTTCAAACATTTGTCTACAACCATAGTTCTCTGGAAGTAACCTTTGTTTGTTGAGAAGATTTTCTTGATGCTGTACAGGAGGGAAGCTGATGTCAAGACGTTAGCCACATTTATTCTCTCCTTTAATTTCTTATTCTTTGCAAACTAACTTTTGAGAAACCAGAAATGCTATTTTCAGATTTTAAATATTTCTTTTATAAGATAGAAAAGGCAATTTATCTGCATACAGGTCTAGGGAATGATGCATTCTTTAAATAGGTTTTTAGATTACACTGTGAGATAGACCTAGAAGTGCATAAAGACAGGGAAATTCTATTTGCAGTGTCAATGTTTCAATATTTTATGAAATTAGCAAAGCTTTATTGTATTTTCTGCCTGAGTACTCAATTGAATAAAAGCCATAATAAATAAGAATTCAAAGGCAGAATTTTGTGAGGGGGGAAAGTAAATTAGAAACAGTAATATAATCACACTCATATATATTTTATGAACTTCATGCATTCTGTATTTGAAAGTTTGTCAAGTTAGGCTGGGGTTTTAAAATATAGATTAACATTGAAAGTTTTAATATTTTCTCTGTTTACATACTTATTTCTTCACACATATAGTTATAAAAAATTCTGCCGAAAGCAGTTTGCAAGAAATTTTCTTCCATTATAATAGCTGAATAGTGTGGAGAATTGAAGAATATTTCTGAAGTTAGAGAAACAATATTGCTTTTTCTAACTTTGGGGCTTATTTTTTGATTTTGCGACTCTTTTTCCATTTCCATTTATACATATCAGTTTGGAAGAATGAACCAAAATTATTTTTGACAGACTTGAGATTTTAGGAATAGCAATAATGAGAGAAACGAAGCAGATTTCCCTTTACACTTTGCTAAAATTTCATAGATAAAAAATTATGGAAACCTCATCCATAGCCTGGCAGTAAACTCTACACAATTACTTCTGAGTTGGAAACAGTGCCCCACGATGCCCAGATGTCCAGGGATGGGCTTGGCATGTCAGCAAGTTAGCTTAGCATTGGCTGCATGCTCAGAAATGGCTGCTGATTAAGCTTTAATAGTTTGTGAAGTTTCACAGGGGGGAAAATGTGGTTTTCTAAGCTTGGCTGAGATTTACAGACTAGCATAGGAAAGGCACACCAGGCCAGACTGCCAACATCAGGGTTCCAGTTTTCATGGGTTTCAGCTACTGCAATCTCTCTTTGCTCCATTGGTTGCCCATGGGTAGTCCTCTGCTAGTAGCTTCCCAGAGGTATGCAGAGTGGGAATTGAACACTTACGAAAATTTTACTGTTTTCTGTCTTGGCATTTTAATCATTTTTGATTATTTAAATAAGAGCCCTTGCTGAAAATGTCCTTTCAACATGGTCCTTCTGCCATCCAGTGTTTTCTTTCAGCATTAGCCCTGAGGAAATGTATGTACAGACAAAATTTAGAATCCTGAACCAGCAACACGGGCAACCAAAGCCAGTATGCAGTCAAACAGAATGGTGCTTCAGCAAGCTTTGCACAAGTGCCTATTGTTATGTGCCTCATTTTTTAGCCTCATTCCTTCTCACTTATGTAAGAAGAATTTTCACAGTCCCAGTTGCATTTACAATAAATTCGTGCAAAATCTAAAGGCTGTAGAAATGGTTGGTGGACATAATACCACCATCGCCACAAATGCATATGGAATACTTGCCAATTAATGTTTTAATCTTTCTTCATTTAATTATCACATAACTCCAGTGATATAATAACCATTGACCAATTTAAATGCTGAAGCCAGCACTTAGAAAAAGGACATACCTTGTCCAGAGATGCCCAATTAGTGAGGGCAATCTAGACTTCAAACCCAGGCCTACCTGCCTTAAAACTATAGTTTTGCCAATACTGGTGGCAGTTAGATATACTGATGTTGGCATATTTAAACACTTAACCTTTTCCTGTTTGGACTAGTGCTCTGTATGTTCCAAGAGATGTCGCAGATGCTAAATCATCTCTTTAGCTTGATCAGACTGACTCTGATTTAGTTTGCCTTCATTAAATACTTACTTCAGGCCTGGTGCTCAGAAATTTATATGATGCGCTTGCTCTTCTGTCAAAGCGAGTGCTGCAGAAATTTTATATGTGATATGACTTTTATGTTTGGGTCAGATGTTTGTTCCATTTCAGAAAGTAATATGTGCCTGTGCACAAATAATAAGATAAATACTAGTCTATCAGTGTAGAGTAGTGGTTCTGAACTTTCCTAATGCTGCAATCCTTTAAAATAGTTCCTCAGGTTGTGGTGATCCACAACCATAAAATTATTTAGCTGCTACTTCATAACTGTAATTTTGCTACTGTTGTGAATCAAAATGCACATATCTGATATGTGACTCCCCAAAGGGGTTGCAACTCACATGTTGAGGATCGCTGATCTAAAAGAGATAGAAAATTATTTGTTTAAGCCGGTGGGTAATTTAGAATGAGATAAATGATCATAGATGTCTAATGTTCTTAAATTGTCTCCAATGAAACAGGGCCTTGCAAGCAATAACTGTCAGCATAATTTTTAATGTTGTAATTAAGAACCTGACCTCTTAAGTAATACAGACATCCAATAGAAGAATATTTACCTCCTGAAATAAAAACAGGTTTCTCTTTGGTCTTAGTGCAGAAGGAAAAAGGAGTATACAGGCTTCATATGTCTGTGGTCTTCATCTACCTTTCCTTCGAGCATGCCATCTCAATTAAATGTCACTATTATGAAATAAAGAATAGAGTCAGCAATGATGGAATGAGGTGTTTGTAGTTTTGAAACATTTACTCTTTTTATTTTGAAATATCTCACCATGTATTTTATTTATATATTAAACTTAGTATCTTTTTTTCTGAATTGCATAACATTGGCTAGGATGTTAATCACATCAGACTTAGTGATTGTAATGATTAACTTTGGAAGACAGACAAATGAGTTATTGCAATTTAGAATTCTTTCAGTAGGAAATGGCATCGTGATCAGTTTTAATATGATACTAAAACCCTATTCTACTTAAAACATTACGGGAGAAGTCCTCAGCCTTCTGCCATGTGGAATTGCTTTCAGGGCGGGAACGTGTCTACTGGTGCAGACATCCAATTGTTACTGGTTGGGTTGTGATATGTGGCTTTAGAATTGTGTATTCAATGTATATTCTTTTGCCATCCCACTTTCCAATTATCATCTGCTTAGTTTCTATTTGATGTTGTATTTTTTTAACATCTGTCTTATTTCATTAACAACTTAACCAAAACTTTTTAAAACATGGTGTTTTGTACACTGTTTAAACCTGAGTTCTTAAAAATAGTGGGACAGGATGAGTGCTCAGTGTATGTATGTGCCCTCCAGCCTATGATATTTTGATGTATATATGAAGTAATTTCACAAAGCAAACTGGAAAAAGCAGGATGCTCTCATTATTATAGGGACTTCACTAGTTCCCAGAATTTTCATGAGAGACTTATTATCCTGCTGCCAAAATGGTAAACTTACAGTAACTCGGAAAGAGAATCCTCAGCTGAGTAAGAACAGATTGCCCCATGACCTTATCTGTGGGAGATTGTCTTGATTGTTAATTGATTCCAATGAGCCCAGCTCACTGTGGGTGGCACCATTCTCTGGGCAGGTTGTTCTGTGCTGGGTAAATAAGCTAGGTAAGTGTGAGACTGCAAGGAAGCCAAAAGGCAACATTTCTCTGTGGTTTCTGCTGTCCTTCCTTGGCTGTGAGTGAGTTCCCCGTCATTAGACCTCGCCATGTTCTACAATATTAAATAGGAACCATTTAATGATCAGAGGACTAAATATGGAAAATTATACCAAGAGTGCTTTTGAAAGAGGAACATAAAACATCATTGTCACCCAAGAATTATATAGTCAATGAAATTGGCCTGCTTTTGTATACTCTGTTATTGTGATATTCTTAACAGGAAGGACTCTTAGATGTTAATGAAGTGTGCACATTCATCATACATTCTGTAATGTATGGTGTATAAATACAATGTCTGTAAATAGCATGGTTTCTGGGATGGTGGGCATGCAATAGGCATGTGATTCATCCTATTGCATAGGTTTTTTTTTTTTTTTCTACTTCAAATCATTAAATTCTTACAGTAATCAAAGAGTGTAAGATTATGGGGTAAGTTCTCTTGCCTCAAGGTTTTTCTGCAAAATAGTAATGATGATTATGATGATGATGATGATAATCTGACTAACAATTCAAGAAAAAAAACCTAATCCTGTTCTTCTTGTACTTTATTCAAAGACAAGCTTCTTGGAGGCCTAGGAATGTGAATGCATTAAAATGAAAATATCCTGTTCCTTTGAGCATGTTACTACCAAGATTCTATTTCAAATTATTATATTATTATGTTGTAAGCTTCCATCTTAAGTTGTTTTTGTTTTTGTTTACTTTAAATTATTGAATTTTTGTAGAAACCAAAGAGTTCTCTTGTCTCAAAGTCTTTCTGTAAAACCTATCTTCATGGCCGGGCGTTGGTGGCGCACGCCTTTAATCCCAGCACTCGGGAGGCAGAGGCAGGTGGATCTCTGTGAGTTC
>CABHPQ010158699.1:1315-33737 GCA_902168405.1 Peromyscus aztecus
ATGGCAAAATCCTGACATAAGGGTGCCCCAGTTTTAATGATTTCCATTCCGGACCCTCCAAAACTCAGACTTTCTTACCTCAGGACCATGGGGGACGGGAAGGGGACGCAAAGCTCCAAGAATCCTAGGTGGCTCAAGCAAACTGCGTTTATTGAGCACTTTCTATAGTCCAGGCACATTTGCCACGTGCACTACAACTACTCCAGTACGCTGTTTACTCCTTTAATAACCGAGGAAAGCAGAGTGCTTGGCCAAGGTCACACTCAGCCTGGAACCCACACTCAAAACCCACACACTCGGCCACGCAAACCAGTCCTCCCCTTTCCCCAACCTCTGCCCGCTGAGCCACACTCACGATTCTTTTATTAAATAATATTTTAGCTTTATTCAGTAGTTCGCTCATCTCCCACCCACCCCAGTCCATCGCTGCTCACATTCAGCCTCCAGAAAGGCTCCGTGGCCCCCACCCCCACCCCTTTCCTCAGTCTGCGCCTGGCCCTTGTGGTCCCGCCTGCTCAGGGTGCAGATGGGGAAACAGATCTAGGCAAAGGGTTTGTTCACGGACGAGGCGAGCTCTCCGGGAGCCGTCTCCGGTGCCGTGATGCTCACACCTCGGACTCGCGCGGCGGGGCGCGCGCGCGCTGGCAGCCGTACAACCACTGGATGACGCGCGCGTTGCGTTCCACCACTGACACCGAGGGGCGTCCGTCCCGCGTGGACCCCGCCGCCTCCGAGCCGCCGCCGCCGCCTCCCGCACAGTCCGGGCTGCCCGCGTCCCCGTCGCTGGATGTCCAATCGCTGGTGTCCCCGGAGCCCGGCGGCGGCGACGTTGCGACCTGCGGGCTGTGCTCGGCGCCCCAGCTCTGCGGGGAGAAGCGCTCGGCGCCCAGCACCTCCACCAGCGCGCGCTCCAGGCCGCAGTAGTTGAAGAAGCGCTCCTTCTCCGACAGCGGCAGCGAGCACGTGGGACACAACGCTCTCTTCCCTGTCGCCTCCGGAGCATCCGGGGACCCAGCCCAGCCCGCAGGAGCCGCGGGTCTCTCAGTAGGTCCCGGGCTGCTCGGGGCAGCATCCCGGGGGGCGCCCAGGAAGAGGCGTCGTACTAGCCCCTGGCCCTTGGCGTTCTCTTTGTTCACCGAAGCCTTGCAGTCCCGCTTCTGGCGGTAGAAGATGAGGGAGTCAGGCCTTGGCTGTCGCCTGCCGCTACCCCGGCGGGCAGGTCCCGGCGTCCTGGGCGATGCAGAGGCCCCCAGCTCATTGCAAGGGTGTGGCGTCAGCGGTCCTGGTCCCCCTCGCAGGGCTGGCTCCTGACGACGTACTATCACCTGCTGCGTCTTGACGTACTTAGCTTTGTCGGCCTCCAGCCTCTCCACGGCACTGGGGGTTCGTGCCCTCGATGGCGTGGAGGGAGAGGCCAGGAGCATCTTAGTGGAGCTGGGCAGGTCAGTGCTCCATACACAGTTAGGGATGCACAGGTAGTTGAGGAGCAGCGAACAATTCTCTGGAGTTCCTGCGGCCTAAAGGGAGAGAGAAACTGTCTGGGAGAGGGTAGGCTGTCCCTGCCCCTCTCCTGCAGGCATTCCTGGGTAGAGGATCAGCCAGCCACCCCTCCCCCATCTGCTGGTGCCATGCCCAGGGAGCAAGAGCTAGACCCACCCCTCCCCAATCCTTAAGAGGCATTGGATAATTTGGGGGGAGGGGATTTATGCCCCTTTGAGAGTGCTCTGATCTGGCCCCTGGGCCACGCACGGTACAAGCAAGCAGGTCACTTGGAAAGGAAAATCAGGCGGGCCCTAGCTCAATTCCCGAAATCGGCTTTAACCGGAAAAAATACCTCTTCCCAACAGAGCAACTTCAAGCCCAAGACAAGGAGGTTCCGCAGCCACAGGCTGCCTGCAGCCGGCCCACCCTTCCCGCCCCTAAGCACGGAGGTCAGGGACATAACCATAGGGTAGAAACCTCTAGGAACTGCTGCCAGCTTCCTCGCCCAGGCCCAGCAGGGCTATTCAGGAAGGAGAGGGAGGTGGTCCCCAGGCCGCGTCAGTCTCTACGGCCAGCCACTGTGTGCCCTATGCCAAGGGGACTCCAGAAAAACCTAACCGGTAAACACCACCTCGTCCAACCCCTGCACTTCCATTTCAGACGCCAGGACAATGGCCAGGAGAGGAAAGGGCTTGTGTGGGTCCTTTTGAGAGTCAGGGTGCCACCTGGGACCCAGATTTCTTGCCCTATCGTGCAGATCTAGACCGTCTTGGACCCCCGACTTGCCCGTCAGAACTCCTCTCTGGTGTTTGGGTTCTGCTTCTGATGCTGTGGGTCCCGGCAGGAACCCCTAGTCTCACCAAGCCGTTCCTGCCACTGAGTCTGCCTAATAACCTGCACACCCAGAAATCTGCCCTCGGGGTCCCTGCCGGCTTCTCATCCAGAAACCTCTGACCCTTCTTCTTCACCTCCCTTGTCCTGGGGAAAAGGGCAGGAGGGACAGTAAATCAAGAGCTGACAGTTTCCTTGTTAGCTAACAGAATGGGCCACCCACATGGCTCAACACACCCACCCCTGTTCTCCCATTTCCCGTTCCCACACAGCTGAAAGAGACTTATTGGTTCTGGACTCTGAAGGGACCTTGCTTCTGGAGGCAAAAAGGCACAGACTAGGTAAGGATGTGTGAAGAAGGATGTGCCCTCCACCCTTCACAGAGGCCTTAGAGCAGAGACCCTGGCCACTTCAGCCCTGGCCCAACCTGTTAAACTTTCCCAACACTACTCCGCACTGCCACCTAGTATGTGGTGAATCTGCCCACTGTGACTGAAACCTAGGCAGCAAGGACAGCCTGCCAGTGTCCCGCTCTATTCACTCAGGGACTATACTGGGTCAGATGCCAAGGTCCCAGGAGGGCACTGAGCTTGTCTGACCTCATGGATGGCCTCTGTCCCCTCCTTCTCTCTTTAGCCTTGAGCAAGGAGGCTATAAAAAGTCCCTAAACACAAGGACCAAAATAGTCTGCTGTCCCCTGCTTCTTCCCTGTTTTCTGGGCTGGCTTTGATGTTTGACCACAGACGGCGGCCCATGCTAGACTGGTAGTCAGTCTTGTCCTCTCTGTCCCCGTTACCTACCCTCTCCCAGCCCTTGAGTTAGAAATTCCAACTCTGTCCACTTAGAGGCTTCGGCTCTCAACGTTGGCGCCTCCTACTTTAGTAGCTTGGCGCTATCTTCCTTACCATCAGCCCCAAGGTACCCTGCTGCCCTGACACCCTCCCACCCAGGTGCACTCACCTCCGTGTGGGGACACTGAGTTCCAGGGGTCCCTCGGTAGGCCCAGACTGAAGGCCAGAGGGACAGCGGGGACCAGGGAGTAACTTTGGTGGCAGCCAAGCCTTACTCTCCACAGGAAAAGCGAAGAGCCTCCACCCCCTAGGTTAACCCTTCCTGACCCGGAGCGCAGACTCAATTAACTCCTTCCTGACCAGTCTTGATGTTGACAGGACCTGTGAGCCGTGTCCAGGAACTTTGCAGATGGTGAAATCAGTTCCGTTGCCATGGAGGCACCGTAAACTTGGGCTGAAGTACCATGACCCCAAAGGAGACCTTCTACTCTCCAGGCTCCCTCTGAAGCCTCCATGCTCTGACTGGAGGACAGAAGAGGGTGCTATGCCATTTGCTTTTTCCCCTCTAGCAGGTACAGGCCTGTTTTAATCCTGGTACTGGAGTGTGGCAAGCCAGCTCTTCCTAGAGATGAGCCGGGCATCTGCAGCCTAAGGGTGGGTGAGGGTGCTGCAGGTGTGTTGAGAGCCTGTCCCAGCAAGACTTAGCATGAGGACTGAGCAAGAACTCAGGGGTCCTGCCCCAGTGATGGCAAACGGGAAGGGTGTGATGGAAGAGGCCTTCCAGGGCTAAGCCTCCATCCTTTGGCCTCCTACCTGGGATCCCCAGTGGTCCAGCAGACTCTTCTCTGTCACCATTTATCTCAAGGGGAAGCTCTAGCCATGAAGGAGCCCCACCCCTCTCAGTAGGTCAACTCCTTAGCACTAGAGTTCAAAGGCTGGGGCTCGGCTCTGCCTCTGTTTCTCTCCCAGTTGTGCCCACCCCCTACCAGCCTGACCACTTAGCATAAACCCCCTCCCTCCCTCCCTTCTAACACTTTTAATGATTGCAAGGCACATTTCCATCTATGCGTTTGATCTCCCTTGAGCCCCCTCCCCTGGAGCCTAGATAGGCTCAGCAGGGATAGTAACCCCACTTCACGGGAGGAAATGAGTCAAGAAAGAGGGACATGTGCAGACCCCCAAAGCCCTCTCTCCCCTCTGCCCCCATGTCTGTCTGGCTAGACCGAGAGTCTGTCTGAGAACCCAAGGCTCATCACCTGTCAAGAAGATGCTGTTACCTTCCCTAGGCCTGGAATGGGATGGGAAGACGCTGGGACACACAACGTACCTTGATGGAAGAGAGAGGTGGAGGAGGCTCCTCTGGCTTCCTACCTGGGAGCCTGCCAGATTTCTCCAACCCTGTTTGTACGGAGGAGAAGCCCTTCCACAGGAGTGCTACACTCTCCACAGGTGAACGCTCCGTCCATCACCCAGAGTTCAAAGGTCAGTGCTTGGACCTGGTCCCCCCCACCCCGGTCCCTGACCTTCTGTGAGCCCCTGGGTCCCTGTCCCACTGTAATGAAGGGAGGAGGGGGTATTTATTTTTGTCCATAACAACAAAATTGTCTTGTTACAGCATTTGACAAAATACTTTCAGCACATTGTCACAATTCATCTCGAAGACAATCTTTAGGGTTAAGTTTTATCATTTTTCCCATTTAGAGCTGAAGAGACTGAGGCTTAGGGTAGTGAAATGACTTGTCCAAATTCACACGATGATGGCTGTTTGTTTGGTTTTGAGAAGGGGTGTCACGTAGACCAGGCTAACCTTGAACTTCTGATCCTCCTATCCCCACCTCTAGAATGCTGGAATTACAGGCGTGAGCCATCATGTCCTGTGCTGGGGGTGGAACCCAGGCCCCGTGTATGCTAAGCAAGCCCTCCACCAACTGAGCTACATTTTCACCCCAACCGGTGACTTTTATTGAGGAAGATACGTGTGCCAAGGGCCGTTCTTGTTACTTCATACCGTGATCATATATTTAATCCAGGGAAACGGTCCCTTCTAGTTCGGTAGATGCAGGTAGGGTCCAGGCCAGTAGCCCTGTAGCCTGAGCATGAAGGGGTTAAACAGGGGGGAGACCGGGTGGGGGCCCAGCTGGGATGCTGTCAATGGCAGGAAACCTGGCCTGCCGGGAGGATGGGGCCAGTGTCTCACTGAGGCCACCCCCCACTCCTTTGCTTTTAAAGGAGCATCCGGGTTAGGTGGAGGGACTGGCAGGGGCCCCTTCACAGCTGAGTTCTGGGGATCAAGAACAGATGCTAGACTCCTGGAAGGGGAACCCAGGGGGTAACAGGGGGGTCATCCTGATTGGATGGCTTGTTTTCCACACTTCTGAAATGAGCCGGCTCCCTCTCAGTACTCAGTCAGAGGGCAGAGACTTAGAGAGCCCTAGTCAGAGGGTAGTGCCGTAGCTATGCTCTTGGGGTCTTCAGCTGGAGGGGTTCCCAGTCTGAAGTGTCAGTGCCTCATGCCAGGATGCCAGTGGACAAAGTGTCCAGGGACAGACAGACCCAGGAACACACAGCCTGAGCAGGCGCACACAGGAGAAGGCAAATGCCGAGGGACCCCGAAAGAGCTGGGGGAAGTAAGAGGGACAAGAAATAGAAGGATGGGAGGTCATATATCTGTCTGTCCTAAGAGGATGGGGGCCCACATCCCTCTATCCAGCGGCCCTCAATTCGCAGGGGCACTCAACAAGGGCCAGATCCTCTCTCTTTCTGGTCATGGGTCCCCAGGGAAATCTTTAAAGTGGCTCCTTCCTGCCCACTAGCCAGGACCTGGGGGAGGGGGAGGCTAAGTCTGAGGGCTGTTTCCTTCCTATATCCGACCTCAGACCTCATTCCCGGAACACCTGAGCTGGGAATGGGCCTGAGTCAGAAGCGGCTCCTTTCAGGAGAGGGTTGACAGGCAGACTGGGAATAGCTCTGGTCAGTGTCGGGAATCGAGAGATAGGCCCCGAGAAGCCTTCAGATCTGGCTTCAGACCTCATGCCTGCATGTCACAAAGGAGACTCTTGTCCACATCTCCCCAGCCAGCACAGCCCCTAAGCCACAACCATTCACACTTTAGCCCTGCCTTGATTCGAATCCTGACTCTCCACTCTTTTTTGACATTGCCTCCAACAAAAACATAGCCTCTCTGGGCAGCCTTTCTTGTCAAATGTGGATGATGAGACGGGCTTTTGTGTCGTTTGAGGGTGGGCTGAGAAATCACGAGCACCTGGTGGCAACCCAGGAAGGGTGGATGGATCTGACCTCTCCTTGGGCTCTCCACCAGCCGCCCTCAGACTTGGACCTGTGGCCTAAGCCTTTTCTCCCTGCACCCGCCCCCGCCAGCCTCACTCCTCGGCTGCTGGCAACAGATCATTGGGGACACTTTCCCTGTGCTGTGGGGTCAGCAGACGGGGGTCACATCCTCTTGAGGGACTCATGGGGAGGTTGGCGGCAGAGGTGGAGCAGGGGGCCACAGAGGAAGACTGACCAGCTCTGTTGCAAGGAGACGAAGAAAGCAGATGACGGGGTGGGGGGTGGGGGTGGGGCAGGGGCGATTTGTTCCGCTTGGATGGGGTGGGGAGCTTCAAAGAGGGGATTTGAGTGGGGCCTGGGTGGGGATTGTTGTTTGGGCTAGGGGTGAAAGAGCCCTGGTAGCCTCAGGTCAGAGGACAGCAGGAGCTGGGGTCTCAGGGAGGGCAAGAGGCTTAGAGAGAAGGTGGGGTGCAGAGAATGCAGTGTTGTGAGGGGTGCAGGTTTGCGCCAAGACAGGCACTCTGACCTGAAAGGAGGCCCCCCAATGGGCTGGTGGCCTCCCTCGATTCCTGAGAGAGGAGCCAAAGCTCCCCTCTAATTTGTGGCTTTCCATTTGGGGAAAGAATCTTAGCCACAACAATAGCCTGGCCCTGGCGGCTGCCGCTTCGAGGGGTGTGGCTCCGAGCAGAGCCTGGCCCCTAGCACCACCCGGGACACGACCCACAGCAGGGGCAGGACAGAGGGAGATGCCACTGAACATTTGGTCTTCTGAGAACCTACACAGCTAGTGAGCAATGTATGCAAGACAGATAAGATGCCTCCTCTCTTAGTGCTGATCACCTAGTTAGAATAGCAAACCAGCTACAACCGATGAGTGCTTCCGGTGCTAGGTACTGTGCAAAGTGCTTTATACTCAGTACCTCCCTTACATACAAACTCCTGTATAAAGCAGGAATTATTATATTACCCTAACTTTTTTTCTTCTTTTGCACCCCCACCCAGGCAGATATTAGTTGTAATACGTATCTCATAGCTGCAACAAAATATCATACAAAATCAACTTAAGGAAAAAAAGGTTTGTTTTGCCATTATGGCAGGAAAGGCATGGTACCAGGAGCCGGAAGCAGCTGATCACATTGCAGCCGCAGGCAGGAAGCAGAGAGAGAAGAAGGCTGCTGCCCAGGGCCCCTTTCTCCTGTTCACTCAGTCCAGGACCCCAACCTATGAAGTGAGCTACCCACGTTAAAGGGAGCTCCACTACCTTAGTAGAGATAACCCCCCACTGACATGCCCAGAGGCTGGTCTCCTAGGTGACTCTGAACCCTGTCAAGCTGGCAGTATTAACAACAGCTTGTTTGCATATGTGTGTGTGGTACTGCCTTCAGCTGGCTCTAGGACTCACAGGGAGAGGAGGGAGTTCATTTTCCAGCCTTTACTCTTGCATAAGTGGTTTTATCACTTTGCCAGCCAGCTGCCGCCTCTCTCCTGAGTGGTATTTAGATGCAGCAATGTTTTTAAAGGATGCTGAGCCACAAGAGAATATGAAGCTGCATTTGTTTGTTTCTGGAGCTGCTTGGGCCATAACATTAATGGTGTTTTTTTTTGTCTAGCTTTGAGACAGGGTCTCACTGTGTAATCTGGTTGGCCTGGAATTTGCTATATAGACTAGACTGACCTCAAACTCACAAAGATCCTCCTGCTTCTACCTCCCAAGTGCCAAGATTAAAGGAGTTTGGCACTATGCCTGACCTATTTTGAGACGGGATCTGAAGTAGCCCAGGTTGGCCTTGAACTCTCCACATAGCCAAGGATGACTTCAAACTTCTGATTCTTCTGTTTCTGTCTCCTGAGTGTTGGGATTACAGATGTGTGCTACCATCCCCAGTTTTATGGAATGCTGGAGATCAAAACAAGGGTTTTCTGCACACGAGGCAAGCACCCTACTAATTGAGTTACAACTGCAATCCCTTTTAGGGTAATTCCTCCTTTACATTCCCATGCAATTCAGCACCAAGACCCACTGGTTATCTTCAGAAAACCTCTGGATTTCTGTGGCTTCCTATCCTGCTCCTTTCCTACCACCTCAAGCCAAGTCATCAGTATCTCTAAGTTGCTGAGATGGACTCTGCCGAGTTTCCCTGCTGCTAACCTTATTCCTTGGAGTCTGTTCTCAATATGACAATACATCAGCCCTTCAAAAATACACACCAGACGCATGCCATTGCACAGGTATACACACACATGCACATACATACATACAATTAAAAATATACATGAACCCTATGGCTTTTCTGCTCAAAACCCTGAAAAAGGCCTTATATGTTACTCCAATAAAAGCCAATGTCTAAGGGACTAGGTTGCTGTTTAGTGGTAGAACATTAGCTTACAGGTTGTTGGGGTTTTTAGTTTTTTTTTTTAATGAATGTGTTCCTGTCTGTGTGGCAATGTGCACACCAGTGCAGGTGACCTCAGAGGTCAGAAGAGGGCATGGGATTCCCTGAAGCTGGAGTTACAGACGGTTGTGAGCCCCCTGATGTGGGTGCTGGGAATTGAACTCTGGTCCTCGAGAGCAGTCAGTGCTCTTAACTGCCATCTTCAGTCCGGCACCTCACGCTTGTCCATAGGAGCTGCATTGAACTACAGGCTATGGTTGCCTCCCGGGGTTCTCTGAGCTCCCGTGTCCAAGGACTCGGAGTAGAGAGAGGAGAACAGTCTTTTCTTTCTCCCTTCCCCCCACTCCCTGTCCCCACCCGAGACAGGGTTTCTCTGTATAACAGCTCTGGCGGTCCTGGAACTCGCTCTGTAGACCAGGCTGGCCTCGGACTCACAGAGATCCACCTGCCTCTGCCTCCCGAGTGCTGGGATTAAAGGCGTGCACTGCCACCACCTGGCTTAGATACAGGATTCTTGATACCCTGTCTTATCAGGCATCTTTGACTCTGGTTGTAAGTAGGAGTAAGGCCTCTGGTACACAGCAGGGGTGAGGAGCAATGTGTGTGGGTCCCGGGTGCTTCTTGGAGCCCCTGTGCTGATAATTGGTAATTGTAAACAGACAGATCATGCCACTGCAGCATCAGAAGGTGCTCAGGCTCTCTGAGAGCATGAGGGCCTGCACTGGGCCACCCTGGGAGCCAGGGAGGTTTGAAGAAGTGGTGAGAGGGGACATGAGAAGGATTGTCACACTGAGCAGAGGAGGAGGGAGAGCAATGGCCGCAGTGGAGAGCACTGTATTGCAGGCTGTGGCGGGTCCACCCACAATTCTTCTTCTCCCCCCAGGAAGAGGCATTGGGACCCAAAGAGGCTTCTCACTCAGTGCGGATGGTGGTGTGTGATCAGCACCAGTTTTCAGGGTAGGGCTCGCTGTCCACACATGCTCAGTACTCTGAGCAATGTCACCTTCTTTAAGTGCACCTCGGCGGCTGCTAAGGTCACTGGCTTCCCAGAAGGGCCTGGATTTGATGACTGAGGAAAGTCGAATACAAAGGTCAAACCACTTGATGTCCCATCCTGCCCTCAAACAGACTGGGCTTGTGGCTCATTGGTAAAGCACTTGCCCCGTGTGGGTGAGGTGCTGAGTTCAGTCTCTAGCACCCAAACAAACAAACAAACAGACAGACAAACAGAAAAGAGCCATCAAGCAAGATGCAAATCATGCTGCTCCCCCTTGGAGGTTTAAGAAGTAGCCAGAGAGTCTGCCTCTACCATCGCTATTGGCCATCAGGAAATAGCAGCATCTCACAACTCTTGATTAACTACACATGATAAATTGCCACAATGATAATATTGCTTCCAAAGTCATCCCATCGTACCTTACAAAATCCATAGGCAAGTTCTTGGAACTGGAGCTGTACAGACACTCTTTAGGGAGTGGTTTGTGCCTGGACACCCCCAAAACATAGCATTGTCCACCAGGGGGCAGGCTGCACCAGGCAGGAAGCTTTCCTGTACTTCCAGGACCTGTCCACATGGCTGCCTGCACAGATATCCTTGCCGCTCTAAGCCACCTGGAAGGACTTAGACCGTTCTTGACGCTGACGCGGTGCTATGTAACGGTAGTTAACCAGTAACCACCGCGACTCCTGCATTAGTGCCCCTCCGGGGAGATTAGGAAGTGTCTTTACATATGTTATTCTCATTTAGTTAGCAAGACAATTTGGAAAAACAATGTGTGATTAAAGCCACTCCTCAGAGGACTAAGTGGCTGGATCAAAGTCACACAGTAAAGCTATTGCCACTGCTGCCATTGGTTAGTTAACCCTTGACATTTATTAAGCTCTTATGCCACTGTGTGACAAGACTTTTCCTGGGGAGATGCCATACACATGTCTACTCACCCAGACAGGGAGCCCAAGACAGACCAAAGTACAGATACCATCAAAGTCCAACTTGGTAAATCAGTGAGTTTTATTGGGGTCACTTACAGAATATGAGTGAGGGGTTACTTACAGGAACAGAAATTACTCAAAGACTGTAAACAAACGTTTCCTGTCCTGATTGCCTCGTAAAGCACTGACTCAGAGGCTGAATATGAATTATAAATGCTCAGCTGATAGCTCAGGCTTATTACTAGCTAACTCTTACACTTAAATTAACCCATATTCCTTATTTACACCTTGCCATGTGGCGGTACCTTTATTAACACGACACGTTCATTTCCTGCTCCCTCTGCATCTGGTTGTCCACTCCTCTGACTCTCTTGACTCTGCCCTTCTTCCTCCTATCATTCTCCCTGCGTCAAGCTGTCTCGCCCAATCTCTTCTTGCCCTGTTATCAGCCAATCTGTTTTTTATTAACAATGAGCGTAACACACAGCAAAAGACAGCTGTCACCAAAGTCGATCCCAGCACAGGCGGCAGCTCATAAAAGCTGGGACACACTGCACAGCCTCAGGCAGCTCAACATGCTTGGAGAATGAATGTCCTTTTCAGGTGCCTCTAAATTTAGTTGGTCTAAATCTTCTCTAGGCAGCTCAGCTGGTTTCTGCGTCTTCCAGGCAGCTGGTTTAGTCTCGGAGTCTTCTTAGTGGCTTACCTAGTCTGGGAGTGACTCTCAGCAGCTTGCCTTGTTTACTCTTGGGAGGGAGGGGCCTAGTGAATCTGGTCAATTTTAGGAACTTCCTGAAGCTATTTTGAGTTGTTTAAGGAGCTTCCAGGTAGGATGGAATGTTTCAGTCTCTGAGAAAACTGCTACAGAATGTATGTCAAGGTTGATACTGAGGGAGCCTCATCAGGCAGCAGGTGCTACACACCCAATAATCCCAGCACTTGAGAGTCTGAGGCAGAAGGATCATGAGTTTGAGGTCAGCCTGGATTCTATAGCAAGACATTGGGGGTGGTGAGACTTATTTAATTCTACAATAATTGGGATGGTAAATTATTGGATTGATGGGATAAACAGAATACTGAAATATGATAAAGGTTATTAATTGCTCAGTTCAACAATACTTACATAAGCCTTTCATTTTGTTTTCTTTTTCACATTCTCAGTCTTGAATATAGGGCCCAGGGCTGGGCAAGAGCCACCACACCTAGTTTGCACCCAGCTTGCTCACCTTTTTCTTGTTCTCTGCTGAGGATTGAACCTAAGCTCTTGAGCATGCAAGGTGTGGTGGTTTGAATGAAAATGGCCCTAATAGGCCCTAATAGTGGCACTATTAGGAGGTGTGGTCTTGTTGGAGGAGGTGTGGCCTTGTTGGAGGAAGTATGTCACTAGGGGTGGGCTTTGAGGTTTCAGAAGCTCAGGCCAGGCCCAGTGTCTCTCTCTTCCTGCCTCCTTCTGATCCAGATGTAGAACTCTCAGCTACCCCTCCAGCACTGTGTCTGCCTGCATGCCACCATGCCTCTCGCCATGACAATAATGGACTAAATCTTTGAACTGTAAGCAAGCCCCAATAAAATGCTTCCCTTTACAAGAGTTGCTGTGAGCTGGGTGTGGTGTCAAACACTTTAATCCCAGCACTCCAGAGGCAGAGGCTGGGGAATCTCTGAGTTTGAGGCCAGCTTCGTCTACAGAGCAAGTTCCAGGACAGCCAGAGCTAAAAAAATTAAAAAAAAAAAAAAAAGATCCCCATGGGCATTCGCCATTGCATGTGGTTTTATTCAGTGTTGGCGATCAAACCCAAGTCTTGATGTATGCTAGCAAGCACTCGACCAACTGAGCCACAGCCCCAGACTCTCCCTTTTTTCTTTCCATGTACCACATGTGTGTCTTCCTCAGCTGAGGGCAGGGTCTATGTGGACTTCCTTTGTAACTATCAGTAGTAATTTTCCATGAATGGGCAGAATCTCTGGGTTTCACAGCAGGAGCTATACCCAGTTCGTTGACAATGATTAACTATTACAAAGACCCTTTGAACTCTTTGGATCCCATGCACGTAAAGGAAATCCTGATGCCAGGAAGTTTCTCCTCTAAGGCCTGGGCCTGGCTGAGATGTAGGCCTAGATAAACATCTGATTGCGCTCCAAAGACTTCTTCTCCCCCCAGCCCACTCTAGCACACCGGCATTGTACTTGTGACTAGTCAAGTGTGGGCCCCATCAACACTGTTGATGAGATTAGAGACACAGGGCGGAGGCCTCTCAGCTTTAGGAAACCCATCCCCTGAACTGGGAAAAGCAGGGCCGGGGTGGTTAGTCCCCCAGCCAGCTGGAGAAGGCCCAGCACCTTGGCCAAGTCCAGTAATTGTATTCCAATAGGTGGACTCTGAGGAAAAGGATCACCTCCCAGGAGATGGCCTCTCTGCTCCAGGCCAGTGATGAGAGGAACTAGCACATAGGAGCCTTACAGTTCCTCCGGAAGTCTCTCCTTCCAAGCCTCCTGGGCCTGGCCCCCAGAACACTTATGACAGATTCGTGTGCTCTTTCAAGAATGAGTCTTTGGAACTGCTCGCTGAGTGTGATGGTGCACACCTGTATTCCCAGCATTCAGGAGGATCAAGAGTTCAAGGCCAGCCTGACCTACAAACATACACTCCTAAGTTTTGTTTGTAATTGTAGTGGATCTGCTGACCGCACTAGAGTCTCTCCTTGGAAGCCAGTTTGAGAAGTCCTGAAGTAGAGAGCAGTGAGGCGGTGGTGGGTAAAAGGGGAGGCAGATAAAATTGACACACATTATGTACATGTATAAAAAGAATGTGTCCTGATGAAAAACAATACAATGCTGAGTAGACTCGCTAGCCCAGCAGGTAAAGGTTCTGGCCACCAAGCCTGACGCCCTGAGTTTGAGCCCTCAGACCCACATGGTAGAAGAAAAGAACTGACTCCTGCAAGCTGGCTTCTGACTTCCACATGTGTGTCCTATCATGCCCACACCCACACATTCGCACAAAATAAATTTTAAAAATACACCTTTTTTTTAATGCTTGAAAGTAAGTCCTGCCCTAGAGTCAAATACCCCAGAGGGACAAGTTTCAACACCTCTTACTGCCCCACCTGTAACATGCCATAAAAAGAGTCCCAAAGTGGTGATGGGCTCCCAGGCGGCGCACTAAAGTGGGGTCTTTTCAGCTACTTGATGGAGGTAAGTGAATTCCCCAAGCTGCTATCTTTTTTTTTTTTTTTTTTTAAAGACAAGGTTTGTCAGTGTAGTCCTGGCTGTCCTGGAACTAGCGCTATAGCCCAGGCTGGCCTCGAACTCATAGAGATAAGCCTGCCTCTGCCTCTCGAGTGCTGGGATTTTACCGCTGCCCAAGACACTGTCTTTGCCTTCTTCTACCTGTCCTTCTGTCTGTCAACTCGGCTTCTTCTGCATCTTTTAAAAAGATTTATTTATTTTATGTGTGTGTGTGTGTTTTGCCTGCTTGTATGCCTGTGTGTGCCTGGTGCCTGCAGAGACCAGAAGAGGGCCTTGGATCCCCTGGAACTGGAGTTACAGACGGTTGTGAGCTGCCACGTGGGTGCTGGGAATTGAACCCGGGTCCTCTGGAAGAGCAGCCATGCTCTTAACCACTGAGCCATCTCTGCAGTTCATCTGGAGTCATCTCTTCCGGTTGTTGTCTTGTTTGTTTCTGGAGCTGTGGAGCTCAAGCTGGTCCTTGAACTCATCATGTCTTCCCCGCCTAGAATGAGAGGAACAGCGGCGTGCACAGCCGTGTCCTACGGAACGTGGTGTCAGAAGCAACGTTTTACCCTCTTTTCACATTAGCATATTGCAGAATATTAGTGTAAGGGCTCCACCTACTGAAATTCTGACGACTGGAACTTGGCCATCAGGGTTCCTTTGTTTTGATTTTAGTTTAAATAACTTTATTGGACTATAATCAATACAAAAGGAATAAAAAAAAAAAAACACTTAATAAATATATAGTCCCCCAAAAAGAACTTCATGTAGGTTGGAGTCCATGCTATACCACTGCATGCTCAGGTAACCACTGATTACTTTTTTTTTGTTTGTTTTTTGGGTTTTTTTTTTTTTTTTTTTTGGAGACAGGGTTTCTCTGTGTAGTTTTGCTGACTGTCCTGGACCTCACTCTGTAGACCAGGCTGGCCGGGAACTCACTGAGATCCGCCTGCCTCTGCCTCCTGAGTGCTGGGATTAAAGGCGTGCGCCACCGCCGCCGCCGCCGCCGCCGCCGCCGCCACCATCACCACCACTACCCGGCCACTGATACGTTTTCTATCACATTACTTCTACAGTGTTCCATGAATGCAAGCATATAATATATACTTTTGGGGCTGAGGACCACAGTTTACTTTACGATATCGTGATGGCTGTTTTTTGTCAACTTGACATAAACCCAGACATATGTGGGAAGAGAGAATCTTTTTCTTTTTCTTCTCTTTTTTTTTTTTTTTTTTTTGGGGGGGGGCGGGCTTTTTTGAAACAGGGTTTCCTCTGTGTAGTTCTAGCTGTCCTGGAACTCACTCTGTAGACTAGACTGGCCTTGAACCTGGAGATCTGCCTGCCTCTACCTCCTAAGTGCTGGGATTAAAAGTGTGCTCCACTACTGTCTAGCACGGAGGAAGAGGGAATCTTAGTTGAGAAAATGCTCCCATAGTATTGGCCTGTAGGCACATTTGTGGAGTATTGTCTTGATTAATGATTGGTGGTGTTCGGGGACTCACTACGGGTGGTGTCACATCTGGGCTAGGGGGCCTGGATTTTGTAAGAAAGCAGGCTGAGTCATGCATGGCGGCACACCTTTAGTCCCAGCACTCAAGAGGCAGAGGCAGAGGCAGGTGGAGCTTTGAGAGTTTGAGGCCAGTCTGGTCTACATAGAGAACTTTAGGCAGCTAGGCAACCAGCTCAAAATATAAAATTAAATGTAAATAAATAAATAAGAAAGGCTGAGCAAGCCAGTGATCCTTCATGGCCTCTGCTTCAGTTCCTGCCTTGACTTCCCTTAGTGATGAACTATGACCTGGAAGTGTAAGATGAAACAAATCCTTCTTGAATTGCTTTTGGTCGTGGTGTTTTTTATCACAGCAACAGAAACCCTAATTAAGATTGACCAATGAATGGTTGACCATTCATTCACATAAGACTGTATCAATAATTTATTCCTTCTTATTGCTAAGTAGTTACAGGGGAATTTAAAAGTAGTTACAGAAGATTTAAGCACCAGGCAGTGGTGGTGTACATTTTCACTTTCAATCCCAGCATTTGGAATGTAGAGGCAAGTAAATCTCTATGAGTTCGAGGTCAGTTTGGTCTACAGAGGGAATTCCAGGACAGCCAGGGCTACACAGTGAAACCCTGTCTCAGAAAACCAAAGAGAGAGAGAGAGAGAGACTTAAGCAAACTGCATGCACAATGTGAGAGAAGAGTCCCCCACAGGCTGGGGAGATGGCTTAGCCAGCACAGTGTTAAGATCTGAGTTCAGTCCCCTGAACCCCTGTAAACCAAGCCCAGAGTACATGCCTGTAATACCAACGTGGGGGGATGGACATGGGAGGGTCCTTGGGGCTCACTGACCAACCAGTCTGCTGGAGAGCTGGGTACCAGACTCAATGAGAGACATTGTCTCAAAAAATACCCAACAAAACAAAAAAGATGGTGGGAGCTGGAGAGATGGCTCAGCAGTCCAGAGATGTACTTCTCTTGCAGAGGACCTGGGTTCAGTTAAATTATCCTCTTACCTCCACATGTGACCATGCACATGTGTTACACACACACACACAAATAAACAGATGTAATTAAAAAACTAGTGATTGAGGAACACACATTAATCTCTGGCTTCTACATTCATGTTCACACACACACACACACACTTTTGATTGCAGGCTGAGGGCTTCATAAAGCTTTCTCCTGTTGACTATATCCAAAACTCCAGGAATTTTTGTGACTCAGTTTCTTCTTAGTTGAGAAGGCCACTTGAAGCTGCACATTAACAACTCATGTGCCTCCTGTCACCTAAGCACAAGAAAGAAGGCCAGGCAGTGGTGGCACACACTTTTAATCCTGGCACTCAGGAGACAGAGGCAGGTGGAACTCTGTGAGTTCAAGGGCACCCTGGTCTACAGAGTGAGTTCCAGGACAGCTAGGGCTACACAGAGAAACCCTGTCTGAAAAGAGAGAAGAAAAAGAAAGAAAGAAATGAAGCAGGCTGTTCAGTGGCTGCTTGTACCACCCCTGTTTTCTGTGATGTTACCCGTGAACTATTAAGTTAACAAGCTTTTTCAATATGGAGTCATTGCTACACCCTCTGATGATCTCTCAGGCATTGGTGAGCCCGTGGCCCTGGACCATGAGCTTTAGCAATGTGTCTCAGTTCCCCTTTCCCTCAGGTAGTTTCAGATGTCTGGAAGGGTTTCTGGGCTATTTCCCTTCTCTCATGTAGGTTGTGCTCAACCAATGAAATCCCAGCAGGTTAGGCTCCACTTGGATAAAATGGTTTCTCTTCAGGGTGTGCTGAGAACTGATGCTCAGCGTGTTCAAGGTTCCTTCTCCCCGCCTCTGCCAGAATGAGTCCATTTTTCCTCTGTAAGGACCTGCTAGAGCTCCTGGAAGAAAATCTCATGAAAGTGTTTAACAGAGCCCCAGACCTTAGCACAACCGACTCCATGATGGAAGTGCCATTCAGGCTGTAAAACTCAGCATGTAGACAGCACCATCTGCCAAAATGAAAACAAAGACCTAATCTATCAAAGTCCATCGTTCTGAGAAAGTCTATAAATGTACTAACCTTGCTTTTTGTCTTCTCTAGTCCCACTTCTGGATAACTGTTCTTGTTAACTGAAGTATGTCAATCCAGAACATGATTTTTGTGCTTAAAAGTTCACCCCAGAAAAACTCAGAGCTATACTGGGATCCTGAGCACCCAGTGTGGTCACCAGCCTGCTAATAGACTTTCTATTGGTTTAAACCTGTGTCCGAACAGTTTTGTCTGGTGACTACCTTACAACATGTGGAAGGGAGGCTGGCTGCTCCTCCCCCAAACAATTAGCTCTCTCAGCTGCCTGCTTGAAGCAACTCTATTTAAGTGTGGGTTTTCTGAGCTGTTGGATGTAGCTCAGTTGGTAGAGTGCTTGCTGAGTGCACTAAAGCTCTGGGTTCACTCTCCAGAGCCGAATAAAACAGATGTGGTGGTGCACACCTAGAATCCCTGCCCTGGGGAAGGGGAGGGCTGGTGCACACCTAGAACCCCTGCCCTGGGGAAGGGGAGGGCTGGTGCACACCTAGAACCCCTACCCTGGGGAAGTGGAGAGCTGGTGCACACCTAGAACCCCTGCCCTGGGAAAGTGGAGGGCTGGTGCACACCTAGAACCCCGGCCCGGGGAAAGGGGGGGCAGGAGTGCAAGGTCGTCCTCAGCTGTACCTACAGTTCGAGGCCAGCCTGGGCTGCAGGAGACCACCTTGTCTTAAACAGAGTTAGGTTTTTCTTAGCATTGACAGGTAAAAGCCACCACACTTGGCACTTGAATGACCTCACCTTTTTTTTTTTTTTTTCTTTGAGACAGGGTTTCTCTGTGTAGCTTTGTGCCTTTCCTGGAACTCACTTGGTAGCTCAGGCTGGCCTCGAACTCACAGAGATGCATCTGCCTCTGCCTCCCGAGTGCTGGGATTAAAGACGTGAGCCACCACCGCCCGGCTGACCTCACCTTTTTATGAAGAGTTGATTTTTTTGGCTCCTTCAGCTTTTTACCTGGTGGGGTGGGGGGATGGTGACTTTCTGCAGTGTCATTGATCAAACTCAGGGCCTCATTATGTAGCCCAGGCTATCCTAGAACTTACTGGCTTCAAAGTCACAGACAATCCTCTGCCTCTGCCTCTTGAGTGCTGATGGATTAAAGGCATGCTCTACCACACCTGACTTCTTTTGCTCTCATGTATGATTTGGGGCATGGAAGCCATGGCTTGGGCATGCCAAACAAGTGCTCTACCACTGAGCCACACTCCCAGCCTCACATTTATTTTTTAATTAAAAACTTTACTGAAATAAAGTTTTCAATGGACTATGGCTCAGTTGGTAGAGTATTTGTTTGCCTAGCATGCCTTAGGTCCAGTCCTCAGCAGTGCATAAACTAGACGTGGTGGTGCACACCTATAACCCATGCGCTTGGTTTGGTAAAGACAGGAGTGATCAGAGCTCAAGGCTGTCCTGAGCCATATAGTTTGAGGCTAGTCTATGGTAAAGGAAACCCTCTCTCAAAATGTTCTTTAATTGAAGTATAATAATATATCTAAGGTATTAAAATCTTAAGTGTTAGAATTAGGAGCACTTGCCTTGCACACGTGAGAACCTGGGAGTGGTGCCCGTACCACAGGGTCAAGTGCAGCTTGATGAATTTACACACAGTGACACACCTGTGTAGCCAGCGCCTAAGTCCAGAAACAAAATCTTGCAGCTTTGCTAGAATCCCTGGATGCATGGACTCTTTTAAGTTAGGGGTGCTAGCAGAGAGGCACTCTGGGCACCTAAAACACAGGATTCCTCAACTTGGTGTCCAGGTGGACTCTGGACATCTGTACCCCCTTCATATTATAGGCAACCATTTTCCTGAGGAAAGGGGGCAGTTCCTTCACCAGGTTCTCACAAAGTGGAAGCCAATCAAAGCTACAGCTGAAGTCTGGCGTGGTGATTCCTTCCTCCTCAACAAACTTTATTGTGGTGCGTGTTGTTGTTGTTTGAGGCAGGGTCACACTATGCAGCCCTGGTTGACTGGAACTCTGCTCTGGTAGAAATTTAGAATACATGACTACTGAAGAAGTCAATATGCAGGGGCTCTGCCCGGCATTCTCTGCCCCTTATAAAACAATGAAATATAAATATCATGTTTGCTTTGCAGCTATGGCTCAAAATGAAGCCACTTACCCAATGACACACATACTTAGGTGGCTATTCGCAAAAGCCTGTCTTCCATACCGGATCTTTCGGCTGCTACACCACGACAGCTTCCGTAATACCAAATTGCTTAACTTCAGCTGCAAACAAGCTAAGCTTGAAATACCAGGCTGAACAGGAAAGAGTGAAGTCCAAAGCCCAGGATTTTTTTTTTTTTCAAACAGTTCACTTCTAACCAATGGAAACTCTTTGTCTAGGTGAAAGTGCCACCTTTAAAAGACGCGCTTTGCTGCCTAGAGGTGTGGCTCTGCCGGTTTTCTCCGGTAGGAGTTACTATCTACCCACAAACCGTCACTGCAGGGCACTTTAGAGGATGTCTACGATTGGCTGATCAAGACAGCAACATTTGAATTTAAAGGAAGGCCAGACTAAGGCTGGGTTCCTTCGGTCAGAGAGATAAAGCTTTGCTGTGAGAGGAACGCCAACTGGAGGTCGAGATTAGGCGGCAGGATGTCCTGGTGAGCCCACTGTCCCGGCTCTTTCTCCCTCCAGTTCTTCACTAGGAAATCAGCTACTTCAAGTAAAAGACTGAACAGCATGTGACTGTTTTGTAAACGACAGAGGGTCACGAAAGTGCTGAGAACTACAATTTACAGTTTGAATTTTCAAAAGGTAATCTCCAAGTAGAAGCAAAAGCTGTTTGTGGAGGCTCTAGTCACAGCAGGAGCCGTCTAGGGCAGCCAGGGGTTCCATGCTTCCTGTCCCTCAGCTGTCCTGCTGGCCACCAGGGAGACCATAGTTCAGGCAACCATACATTTTACAAAGGCTAAATAAATAAATAAAATAAAATAAAATAAAAAGGCTGACAATGACAATCCCCCCCCTCCCCAGGTTTCACTGGCCTAGAATTCAATACGCAGACTTCTTTAGAAGTCATTGCCTCATGCTAACAATTGAAATTGCATCCACTTAGTACATTAAATAGAAAGTATCACATCTGGATTGAATACTCAGTCAAATGAATTAGGATAAAGAAAAAAAATCTCTGGTTCAGTGGTTAAAAGCCCTTGATGCTCTCACGGAGGACCTTGGGTTCAATTCCCAGCACCTACATGGAGGTTCACAATTGCCTGTAATTCCAGATCCAGGCATCCAATGCCCTATTTGGCCTCCTTGGGCAATGCATGCACACAGTGCACAGACATATGAAGGCAAAACATTCATACTAGAAAATACTAACCTTAAAAAAGAATCTTGCTGGGCGGTGATGGCGCACGCCTTTAATCCCAGCACTCGGGAGGCAGAGCCAGGCAGATCTTTGTGAGTTCGAGGCCAGCCTGGGCTACCAAGTGAGTTCCAGGAAAGGCGCAAAGCTACACAGAGAAACCCTGTCTTGAAAAACCAAAAAAAAAAAAGAAAGAAAAGAAAAAAGAAAAGAATCTTAAGCAATACATATTCTCTCCTATATAAAGCAAAAATAGCCAGCTAGCATTATGGTATCATAGAACTTGAAATGCTTGAAGTCCTGTAAGCCAATCATTTTCCTCAGCACCAGTTTCCGAGAGAGACCCCTTTACTCCACAGGCCTGAATACTTCTCCATGGTGTACATCACTTCACACTCAGGACTTAGTGCCTGCACAACTCCCAGAGTCACCAAAGTAGCAAGAAGAACTTCCAGATATTTTGTTGAAATTCACTTTATTTAAAAAAACAAAAACAAAAACAAAAAACTTCATGAACAATAAATTACAATACTTTCCCCCTTTATAAATTCTTCATAAAATATATTTGACAATTTTAAAAGAAAAATTTTAAGGTTGCTTTCATTTCTGATGTGCCTATGACATCGTTTTTTGACTATTTTGTCATGCTGGTGAATTATTTTGTAGCTGCTACAATAGTTTGATTGGTAACATTTTACAATTAAAAACAACAAAGAAAAAACAAAAACAGAAACAGAAACCCAGACCTGCAGAAAGAACTATTCTGTGCTATTATTATCTGACACTGAACACTTACTTCATCCAAATGACAAAGTATCCCTTAGCACCAAGAATCTACAGAACCCATGTTTCTAAGTGACATCTAGTGTAAAGAAACATCCTAGAACTAACTGTACAACCTACAGTGACTGGACACAGCTGCCTAGAAGCTTTATTGGAAATATTTGGTCTTTTTCAATTAAGACAAATTTCGTAAAACACTAGAAACCATGGCAACAGACTATGAGGAATAACTGTTTATTGAGTACCTATTATGGGCAAGGCACTGTGCACAATTTCTTGATTGCATTTTTCTTTTAGCAAATATCCAAAATTTCCAAGTATCACTCATCATCTTTATTTCTTAATGTTACCAGAGAAAGTGCATGGCTAAATGTCATTTTTTAAAAAAAGGTTTACTTTTATTTTTTTTAATTACGTGTGTACCCATGGAAGCAAGAGGATACTGGATCCCCTGGAGCTGGAGTTAGGTGGTTGTGAGCTACCCAACATGAGTGCCAGGACCTGAACTCTATTCTATGCAAGAGTAGCAGGTCCTCTAAACTGCTGAGTCGTCTCCAGCCACCCCTCCACTGCAAATCTTAAATTGTTGTCCTATCAACTAAACCTTAGTGCTGAGCACACAGTAGGTACTTAATAAATACCTCTGACTGAAAAAGAACAAAGAAAGACAAAGAAATTACTGTCCTTTTGTTGATATCATAAGCTATTTTAGAATACAAGGACTTGAGAACAGTCTGGAAAAAATTTCCTGATCCTCCCACACCCTTACAGCTAATGATGGCAAGAATTGTATTTCACAGGTAAAAATCTTTCAAAATAAATTATAACTGTGGCTAGACATGTAGCTCAGTGGTAAAGTCTTTGTGCGGCACATGCAAGGCTCTGGTATGATCCCAGTACCAATGGAAACAAAAGACAAACCAAATTACACATTATTTTCAAGAAGACAGGATCAAACGCTCTGTGCTTAGGACACCGGAGCTTCAAGTGCACAGGTATTTGTAGAGCAAATGAACTGTTGGTGTACATCACGTATCAATCTGATGAAGTGCCAAGTCATTGATAATACATTATAATGGGACTTTTTCTCATTTCCTGGAACTCAATCCCCTGGTCAGATCTGTGTCAACTTGGTGTTCTAGAGGGTCAATTACCATGAAGCTCCAATACACTTCTCTTTCAGAAAGAATTCTTTTAGTTAAGTCTGCAAGTGATATTAGGTGTATGTGACTTTTTTTTTCATTTGATTTTTTTTTTTTTTTTTTTTTTTTTTTTTCGAGACAGGGTTTCTCTGTGTAGCTTTGCGCCTTTCCTGGAATTCGCTCTGTAGTCCAGGCTGGCCTCGAACTCACAGAGATCCGCCTGCCTCTGCCTCCCAAGTGCTGGGATTAAAGGCGTGCGCCACCACCGCCCGGCTCAGTTCATGTTTTTAAACTTCCAGATTAAATCAGTCTAGAAGTTTTACATGTTCCATTTTTTGGTGTTTTATCTTTTATTACCCTCTGAACACATTTTATTTATTGACTTACTGATTTTTATGGTGCTAGGGACTGAATCCAGGGCCTTGTACATGCCAAACAAGTGCTCTCCACTGAGCTACTCCCACCCTACCATGAAGGCGTGGAGGCTCAAGCATTGAGGAGACGATGAGACCTGCTGATAATGTCAACATGCTGGTACTCTTGACTTTTGCATCTTAGTGCTTTATAAAGATCCCAGAGGGGTCAGTGTCAGACTGCTTCCCTAATATGCCCAAGGCCCAAGGTTCTACCCCAGCCCCGGAAGTGGGGTCTAGTGCTTCATAAAGCTTCATCTAGATACAAGGGTAGTAGGATCTGATTCATCTCAGAGACTGGTACTCTAGTTCAGGAAAGACTCTTTTCCTCAGTTTCCTGCATTAGCATGAACAATCTGGAGACAAGTATGCAGTTAGAATTTCACTTCAGGAGGAGTTGGGAGTCTCTTGCTTTCTCACAGACAATGCCAGGTGACCACATGAAACTGACAACTTTTCTACTCGAAAAGCAGTTGATGGCACTGAATTTTATCCATTTGCCAAACTCTGGATGTATCATCTCTCACTTTGGAAAAAAGCAACCACTATTTATGACAGTGATTACCAGTCCCATTATTGTCTCACAGGAGACAAGAGAAAACAGCATCAGTGCCAAAGGGACTGGGACTCCAGTGATCCAACAGGACGCCACATCAGGGCCAGCAACTTGAGGGTGAGCTCATTGGTTTCTTCAACTTTATGCTGAGACTTAGTACAAGTCTTAAAACTCGAAATTAATACATCAAGTATTACAGTCGTGGAAAGCAATGTTTTTAGAACAGAAGAATACCATCCTCAGGTCACGGCCAATGCTTAAGCGCACACAACGTCCCAATGCAGTGGTTTAATTAAACAAACGCTCAGTTACCTAAAGGTATGACTGGGCCATCAGCATCCTTGCCGACCTTCTACCATGTGACTGAATGACTAATTCAACTCGAAGAGCTACAGGGCCCTGGAGAGCTCAGACGTACTCCAGCAGCTTGGACAGCTTAGCTTCAACTATGTTTAATCAGCCATTTTAGACCCTTCAAAATGATGCCTTTAAAAAGAGATGTATACTGGGAAAAGAAAACAAAACAATGAACAAATACCCTTAGCATGTCTCCAGTAGCGGGAGGGGCAGGGAAGAAGATGAAGGTGGTTTTGTGTGGTTTTCATCATCAGTTTCACCAGCAAACCTCAAAAACCCAAACCTCTAGCAAATAACTTAAACAGAAGTGGCATTTTCTTCATGTGGAATGCAAAATGCACACATTCACATACTTACATATACATAAATATATACATATATGTTTCCTTTACAAAGCTTGAAAGGTCGCATTACCAGCATGCAAACCTCTTCTTCCATGGAAATGCCTAATACTGACAAGGAATGTCTAAAATACTTAAAGACATATTTCCAGAAAATTGGACTTTCTTCTCTGCTTGGCTCTTAAGAGAATTTTTTCTGCCAAACTTTTACCAATGATCATTAAAAAAAAATTTTTTACACCCACATTGGTAATACACATTCAAAACATACAATAAAATGGCCTGCATGGAGTAAGAAAAACGAGAGAAAAAAAGTACCCCACAATAAAACCTAAACCCTTGAGAGTGGAGTCTAACTTTCGTCTTCTTTTCGGCCACATAATGTCGAATCACTGTTGAATCAGAAGCAGCACGTCATCGAAGATGCCTACAAGCAGGCGGTCACGTTTCCCAGCTGCTGTCTTTAAATGCAATTTGGACTAATCTGAGTTCTAGTTCAAATGCATCCGGACGATCCTGAGGGTTTGCAGCCAGCATTTCCTTAATCAGTTGTTTCATTCTCCCGTTCATAGACTTTTTCTTCACAGGGATGAGAAGTTCCATCTTGGGATTTTCCAGAAGTGCCTCCCCAACAGGCACAATTTCGGTCCCCTGCTTTACATAGCTCCCTAGGAGCTCCTTCTTTGTCTCTGTGTCTATGAAGGTGATCCTCTCCAGCATCGCCCAGATGATAATTCCCAGAGCAAAAATGTCAGCTTTGGCTGTATAGTGTCCTTCCCATACTTCGGGAGCCATGTAGAAATCCGTTCCACATGCTGTCGAAAGGAAACACTTGTTTACACTGACAGGTTCTTCTGGGTTCTGCCCAGATGCTGAACACACTTTACTTAGACCAAAATCGGCCACTTTCAGTGTAGGTTCCAAGTCACTGGTATCCAACCTGCTTTGAGAAATCAGGATGTTATCAGGCTTCAGGTCTCGGTGGATGATCTGGTTTTTGTGCAAGAAAGCCAGAGCACTGCTGAGCTGAAGCATAAAGCTGGTGTTAGTCTTTCGATTGGGTTTCCTGGATAACAGATACTCATTCATGTCTCCTCCGTCACAAAAATCCATCACAAACCACAAATAATAGGCGCTTCTGGGATCAAAGGCAATTTCTCCTTTTAATGAAGTCTCTACAAGCTGTGAAGAGGCAGGAGGAGGAGAAGTTGTTACAGAATTTGACTATTGGAAGGTTAAAGGGGCAGGAAATACAGCTCCGTGGCTATGAGCTTACTGCCCTCAGAGGACCTGAGTTCAGGTCCTCAGCACCCACGTCAGTGGCTCACACTGCCTGCAACAATAGCTCCAGGGAAATTCAATACTTTTCTGGCCTCTGAGGGCACCTGCACTGACACATATATTACCCCTGCCCAAACATAATTAAAGATTAATAAATCTTTTGTTTTTGTTTTTCAAGACAGGGTTTCTCTGTGTAGCCCTGGCTGTCCTGGAACTCCCTCTGTAGATCAGGCTGGCCTCGAATTCTGAGATCTGCCTGCCTCTGCCTCCCCAGTGCTGGGATTGAAGGCATGTACCACCACACTTGGCTATACATCTTTAAAATATATTTTTTAAAAGGGGTGGTGGTGTACCCCTTTAATCCCAGCACTCAGGAAACAGAGGAAGGCAGAATCTCTGTGAGTTTGAAGACAGCCAGTTACACAGAAAAACTGTCTTGAAAAACCAAAAAGGAAAAAAAAAAAAAAAAAAAAAAAAAGGGCTGGAGAGATGGCTAAGCAGTTAGGAGCACTGGCTGCTCTTGAGTACACACACACACACACACACACACGTCAGAGGGTAACCCTGAGGATGAAAGGCAGGTTGACAGGCCTGCAGCCAAGTGTCTCTACCCACTGAGCCATCTTGCTAGCCCAAGCTTTAACTCTTTACGTAGAAATAAGCAGGCACATTCACTTTATTTGTGTGTAAATTTGCTTCCTACTTTAATAAAAGGTAAAATTATATGTATACCAAAGGATTGCTTTAAAATGAAGTTATTTAGAATTCATGACCAGTACCTGCTTATTTGTAGGTCTGTTTTACACACCTACATACCCAGGGTCATGCATGTTTCTCTGGGGAGAGGTCACGAGTGGAAGGGTTAGGATGTTCTGCTCTGCACTGAGGTGAGTCCAGCCCCAGCCTCCAGCTTTAACTGGAAACCTCAGAAATATTTTATTTCATCAGCGCCTTTAGACATGCATTTAACAAATGGTTTTCAGTACTTCAGGAAGCCACCTGTGTTCCAAATGAATACAAACTAAAAATCTGAGCCAAGAAGTGACATTTTTAAGTAGCTGTATTTTGGAAAGTGCCCAACTGGCCTACATTTTCTACATAGGTCAATTCTACCATCTTCTAGCGCATCGCTTCATTAAAAGACTAAAATATTGAGGACTATTGCTTTTAAATTATTTGTTCTATGGTGTCTTTTTAGATTGGTGGGTCGAAAAGGGGAAGATCAGAGTTGAGCTGGTGAAGAATGAGTAACTGATAAGTTTATATTTAAGTTAATTACTATTACTACTTCTGGTTATTCTGGCAAAAGCAAGAACAGCCCTTCATTCTGTCTCCCATGGCAATGGCCTGCAGGAGTCTCCTTTTAGCCTGGTGTGCAAAGAGAACGAAACACATGTGCACTGTTTCTTTCCTTTTCTAAAGGTTTGCTTTTATTTTATGTGCATGTGTGTGTGTGAGGATGCCCTGGAACGGGAGTTATAGACAGCTGTGAGCTGTCATGTGGGTGCTGGGAATTGAACCCAGGTCCTCTGGAAGAGCAGCCAGTGCTCTAACCACTGAGCTATCTCTCCAGCCCCCACGTGTACTGTTTCTAACTGACTTCAGTTTTCTGTCTTTCCCTAAAATGCAAACGTAATAAATAGCTTTGTGTACTGCAGACTCCCAGTACTCTAAGAGTGGTTTATAAGGCAGGCATGGAGGTGTACATAATACTGGCCAGCAAGAAGGGAAATGTATAGCTCTCACCCACTTATCTAGATAATGATTGTTAGACTAAGTTTTAAATAGTTCTTTTTTAACTCCCTAGATAGGGTCTCACTCTGTACCTCAGGCTAGCCTTGAACTCTATATGTAGCCCAGGCTGGCCTTTAACTCATGATAATCCTTCCTCAGTCTCACATGTGTCAGGATTATGTGTACCACACCCAGTCAGTTCATAATTCTTAAGCCACAAGATATATCAGATTCCCTGTTATATAGTTCCACTAGTCTGAAATATACAGACTGGAGCCTGCATAGTCCTTATGCTTGAAACTGAGCCCTTGTAACTGTTTTACATTTTCTCTTGGATAAGGATTTTAGCTATCGGGAACTTATTTAATGGTTCCAACTGAGAACAAGGAAGAATATATCTAGAAAAACATATGGAAAAAATGAAAATATATACAGATAATAAAGACCATGCATAGGAATTTTCTGGTTACATTATAGATTTGTGTATTGACTATATTGTATTGTATTCTTTAGATACAATTCTATTGATAAATATATGGTCAACTATGCTGGGTGAAGTAGTACATGTCTTTAATCTCAGCACTCAGAGGTAGAAACAGGTGGATCTCTGTAAGTGTGAGGCCAGCCTGGTTACATATTGAGTTCCAGGCTAGCCAGAGCTACCCAGTGAGACTGTTTCAAAAGTAAATGAATAAATAAAGAAAAATCTGGCTAACTTATAACTCCATAGAAAAGACTATTTTATTTCAACACAGGTCCCTATTTCTGAGTTCTTATGGACAAATCTTGTTTCAGCATCTCCTCTTCTTTGACAATGCCCACATGGCTACTAGGAAAGATGGATTATTAATTTCAAGTCACTCTGATACCAGAAAGTGACATAAGTCAAATACAGGTCTATATGGCTTTAAAGAGTGAGTGAGGTTTACCAAGAAAGGCCATTTAAATGTGAGAAGGGCTTAGTCAGATCTGGTACTTCCTATCTGAAGACCTCCAAGTACTAAACAATACCTAATTCTTGTTACAGTTGCTAGAGCTGGACTCGCACCAAGTCAAATGTGCTAACATCTTCACTTTTCCATCCACAGGGATTGGATACCTTTACCTCTAAAACTCAATGCAAAGCTGACAACGGTTAAGATGGGATGTAGTTTCTGTAGTACGCCCCAAGCCCTAGGCTCAATCTCTAACACTGGCAAAAAAAAAAAAGGAGGAAAGTTTCCAGTCTTTTTCAGACAGGGTGTGTCTGCGCGGTGTAACAGTCCCGGCACTCAGTCTACATACCCGCCCGCCGCTGCTTCCCAGGGCCGGGATTGAAGGCCTGCTCCACCACTGCCTTGCTCCAGTATTTTTTTTTTTTTAATCATGGTATCTTAAATACTTTTAGAAAGATAGACAATAATGAAGATAGTTTTTAAAAACTTTTAAGTTATTTATTTTGTGTATGTGTGGGTGCTACAGCAAACTCGTGGAGTAAGACAATACCTTTCAGGAGTCCGCTCCCTTTTTCTACCATGTGGGACCTGGGAATTGAACTCAGGTTATCAGACTTGGCAACAAGCTCCTTTACCCTCTGAGCCTTTCAACAACATAAAACACTTTTACTGTTATTATCTTTTCATTGTTAAATTACATTTATTATTTCATGTGTGTTTAGTGCTTACATGTGTGCACGACACCACAAGTGTGGAGGTCAGAGGACAACTTCTGTCCTGGAACTCATGATTCCGTCTAGGCATGTCTTGAACTTGATACACAGGTGAGTCTGGTCTTAAACTCTTGAGCTTCCTACCTCCGCCTTCCAAGTCCTAGGATTATCGGCGTGTGCCAATATACTCATCTGACGCTTTTCATGTTTAGACCTGTGCCTTCTAAAAAAGAGAAGTCCGGTGACCTATAGTTGGAGTTGTTACTGACTGTGGTGTCTTTCCTTGTCTTCTGTGTTTATTTTCAAAAGAACTGGTTTCCAGGAACTGAACTTTGATGCTAGTCTCAAACACTCTCTAGTTCCCATCTCGTTCTATTCCTACACAGACTGGCAACTACCAGGCCTAACAGGTGGCTTATGTTATTTTTAGGTATGTGCAGCACAAGCTTAAAGCAAATACCTCCTCTATCCTCTGAAGAGATCTATCTGCACCTAGCCATAAAACACCTGCATTTTAAGGGAGACGTTCACCTGACACTTTTCATTTCCTCTTGCTGACCAATATTACGTCCATTTCCTATCCAGTGACACATACCTGTAAATAAAGGGAAGAATTAGAGCCGTGGGACATCTTTTGCACCATCCCATCTTTTTGCAGAATGCACTCTTCCAAGTGAATCACATTTGGGTGCTGGCTCTTGATACTGCTTAGTGCCCAGAACTCTCGAAGGGCTAGTTCAACATTTTCAGGTGCGTGGCATCGAATTTTCTTCACTGCTACTCTTGCAGAGGTCTTTCTGATGACTGCTTCATACACAACACCGTAACTACCTCGGCCTACCTCCCGTATTAGATCGTACTTTGGCTGGCTACTCACCATCTTCAAGGTCGAGGTTTCTGGAAAAATCAACAAAGTACTCTGTTGAAATGAGGTGTACTTACTGGTTTGTATTCTTATGCAGGATTAAACTAACTGTTTCACTGTCTGTGGTACTTGAAAGGTATCTAGCCATACCCTGGACAAATCTACCAATAATAATAAAGGTAACAGATAGCACTTACCATGTATCAGGAACTATTTCAAGTACTTTAAAATTGTTTTTAAAGTTTGTGTTGTCTTTGAGACAGGGTCTTGCTAAATTCCCCTGGCCTAGGCTTGATATGCAGGCCAGGCTGGCTTCAGAAGCCATGGTTACAGAGCCATCATTCCTGACTTTTTTTTAAATTTAATCTTGGTGTGTGAGTGCAGGCATGCCCATGCCGTGACACAACCGTCTGAAGACAACCCTGGTTCTGTCACTGCTAGCTAGCTGCCTGGGAACTTCTGGAGACTGTTCTGTTTCTGCCCCCATCTCGCCATAGGACATCGGGCTTTACATGGGTTCTGTGGATCCAAACTCGGTTCCTCATACTTACTGGGCAAACAAACGCTTTATCCACTGAACTCTCTCTCCAGGCTCCACCCACCCACCCTCTCTTTGGACAAGGTCTCACTGTGTAACCCTGACTGGCCTCCAACTCACAGAGATAAGCCTACCTCCACTTCCCCAGTGCTAGGATTAAAGACTTGGGCCACCATGCCCGGCATCCAGTCCTTTTTTAAAAGACAGGAGCTTGTTATTACGTAGCTCAAGATGGCTTTCACTTTTTAAAAGTTGTATTGCCTATTTTGTACGCATGGGTGTGGCTTTGTGGAGGTCAGAGGACACAATGTGGGAGTCAGTTCTCTCCTTCTACCATGTGGGTCCCAGGAACTGAACTCATAACTCATAATAACTAATAACTTTACCCACTGAACCATCTCAACAGCCCTGGCTGCCTCTGTCTCTGGAACAATGGAATTACAGGTGTATGACACCTGGCTACTTTATATTAAGTTCATTTAATCCTTAACCATAATCTGTATAGTAAGGGATAGGTGTTGAAATGCTCATTTTAGAAGTGAGGAATTAAAACACAGAGAAGGTAAGTAAACAGCCAGTGGCCAGGCAGCTCTTTGGCTCAGACAGCCATGATTTAAACCACTAAACTAGACTGCTTCTTATAGGAACTGCTGGAGCATGTTATTGTTAAAAATAAACCCGACGCCGGACAGTAGTGGCTCAAGCCTTTAATCCAAGAATTCCGGCTTTAATCTGAGCACTCAGGAGGCAGAGGCAGGCAGACCCTGAGTTCAAGGCCAATCTGGTCTACAGAGGGAGTTTCAGGAGAGGCAGAGCTACACAGAGAAACCCTGTCTCAAAAAAACAATAAATAAACAAATAAACCCAAAATTCAACATTTTAATTTACTGATCATGAAAAAAAAATGAGGAAATGTATCTACATCTCCTTAAGGTTGACACACACATGAAAGGTAATAAAAGCAGTGAAATTCGGAAAAATCCCTCACAGAAATAGAAACACCTGACTTATGCTTATGTACTGAAAGTGAACAAGATCACTTTTGTTTCATTTGAGACAGCGTCTCCAATAGCTCGGGCTAGCCTTGAACTCACTATGTAGCAGAGGTTGATCCTCTTGCCTCCACTTTCCAAATACTGGGGTTATAGGCACGCTCCCGCATGTTTGGTTATTTATTTTTCCACAACACAAACACAAAGTTTTTGTAGGAGAACTGATCCTTAAAATGAAGTAAGCTGTTTAGAATAGAACTACCTTTACATTATCATTCGACATAGCTGTTTAATTCTAGGTCATGTTTGCCAAAGCGGGGGGAGCATCTTACACATCATAGAGAATTCTCTGACAAGAGTCCTTTGGAGTTCCAATCATTCACAGGCAAGCTGGAGCACCAGCCCTACAGAGCACGTTCTTTGGAATGGAGAGTCTGCAGTGTGCTCCCTCACTCCTCAAATGCTCACTTGCCGACTGGCATCACCCGAACAGTAACCCGAGATTGTACTTACATCGCACAATCAGAAAAACAAAAAGTGACTGACTCTGGAAGCCGGGACTCCCGGAACAACTACGTGAAGTTCATGGGCCAGATTTAAAAAGAAAATGACCGCTTCTGGGGGGGAGCTGCCCTGAGCGCTACTTCCTTTAATTGCTCGCCTATCCTTCAAGTTCTTACTGTATTTCCTAATGTCAGATTTCCTGCCGCCGCCGCCGCCGGCGGACCTGCTGCCCTGCTCTGCGCGGACCGCCAGTTTCTAGGCGCTTCCGAGAGGCTCTTTCCGGGGCAGCAGTCCCTTCTCTCCCACCGGCGACAGTCAGTCCCCCGAGAGAGGGGCACCTTCCCGGATGAGGGAGGGAGGAAGGTGTCCATCACATCCCTGGGATCCCGGGGAGGGGGAGAGACGCCCCCCGTGAAGCATCCTTCGCGAG
>CABHPQ010158700.1:0-32118 GCA_902168405.1 Peromyscus aztecus
GTGCTGGGACAATTAAGAGCAAGTGCTCTTAATTCCTGAGTCCCCCTTTAGCCCTGTCTGGTTTGTTTTTTGTAGCAGGCTGCCCTGGGGGACTGCTCCCACGGCCTTGCAGAGTGCTGGTGCTGCTGAACCCCCAGGGCGGCAGGGGCAAGGCTTTGCAGCTCTTCCAGACACTCGTGCAGCCTCTCCTAAAGGAGGCTGAGGTATCCTTCGAACTGATGCTCACTGGTGAGTACTGTCCCCAGGGGGTGAAGGGAGCACTTTCTGCCAGAAACCCAGCTTTGAGAGCATCAAATCTTCCCCCAGCACGGCAGAACCATGCCAGGGAGCTGGTGTGTGCAGAGGAACTGGGTCATTGGGATGCCCTGGTGGTCATGTCCGGTGATGGTCTGATGCATGAGGTAAGGGCCGAGCTAGAGGATGGCCCAAAGGGTTCGGGATAGTGCCAGTTTCCTGGGCTGAGGCCACTCTGCTTTAACAGGTGGTGAATGGGCTCATGGAACGGCCTGACTGGGAGACTGCCATCCAGAAGCCCCTGTGTAGCCTCCCTGGAGGCTCTGGCAATGCACTGGCAGCTTCCTTGAACTACTATGCTGGGTGAGAGCTGAGGGTCAGAGTGGGCGTCATGTCTCCTGCCACCAGGTTTTCCAAGTTCCCTTGGGAAGCCCTACTTTTTCTTCTGGAGCCTCAGCCTCAGTTTACTGGTCCTAAAGAGCCTCCATCTGCTGTCACTGGCTCCACTAACTCTCTAGGGACCACTGTTGCTTTGCTGGCCCTCACTCCCCAAAAGGAGTAAAAAGAGGACGCCTGGGGGCACCTGCCCTGTCCCATCTGACCTTTCACCTTGCAGGTACGAGCAGGTGACGAATGAAGACCTCCTGACCAACTGCACACGGCTCTTATGCCGCCGGCACCTGTCACCCATGAATCTGCTGTCACTCCACACTGCTTCTGGGCTGCAGCTTTATTCTGTGCTCAGCCTAGCCTGGGGCTTCGTGGCTGATGTGGACCTCGAGAGTGAGAAGTACAGGCGCTTGGGGGAGATTCGTTTCACGGTGGGAACCATCTTTCGCCTAGCAACCCTGCGAACCTACCAGGGTCAACTGGCCTACCTTCCTGTAGGAAACGCTGCCTCTAAGATACCTGCCTCTCCTGCACTGGCGCAGAAGGGCCCTGTGGACACATACCTTGTTCCCTTGGAGGAGCCAGTGCCTTCTCACTGGACTGTGGTGCCAGAGCAGGATTTCGTTCTGGTGCTGGTACTGCTACACACCCACCTGAGCAGGGAGCTGTTTGCGGCACCCATGGGCCGCTGTGAAGCTGGCGTTATGCATCTGTTCTATGTGCGTGCAGGGGTGTCGAGGGCCATGCTGCTGCGCCTCTTCCTGGCCATGCAGAAGGGCAAGCACATGGAGTACGAATGCCCATACTTGGTGCATGTGCCCGTGGTTGCTTTCCGCCTGGAGCCCAAGAACCAGAGGGGCGTGTTTTCTGTGGATGGAGAGTTGATGGCATGTGAAGCCGTGCAGGGCCAAGTGCACCCAAACTATTTTTGGATGGTTTGCGGCAGCCGAGATGCCCCATCCAGCTGGGAGCCCTAGCAGAGGCCACCTCCAGAAGAACCCTTAGGATTCCCTGGCTCTCTGTGCCTTTGTCTATGTCTACACTGAGATGGGACCTTCCCGGCATCCATCCCCTGGTAAGGGAGTGTATCTAAAGCTCATATGGAGGTGGTGGGGCTGTTTTGGAAAGAAAGGCTCTACCCTCTAAATGCTAGAATGAAGCACTAGGCAGGAGCCCGCTGGCTGGGCAGTTGCGTATAGAAGGCACTCCCCATTGCTCTTGGAGTCAATGCCTGAGAATCAAATCCAAATAAAGTGACTTTTCCAACCTGTTGATCCTGTCCTAGGGACTGGGAAGAGAATGTGGTCTTATACTGGCAAGGGCTATGGGATTGTACTGGGGATTGAACCCAGGGTCTCTGGCATGCCATATAAGCACACTATTCAGTTATACCCCCATGGCACAGTCATGTTGGTGCTGGGCACATCAACTCCTTAGGGACTGATAATCAGACCCCCTTCAGCTGCAGAGGCCCTCAGAGCCTGGCCAGCTGCCCCATCCCATAAGACTGAGGCTCTGTGCTCCACCTCTGACCTCAAATACAGTAGGCACCCTGAGTGGATGCAGCAGGGAATCATTCCTGAGTTAGTTAGAAGCCCCAGAGACTGGCAAGCAGATTCAGATCCTGTTGAAAGTAGGCGATTACCTGGGCCTGCTTACTAGGCACTGTCAAAGCTGGAACCTCTTGCCAGCCATTTCGTACAATTCTGCCCTAATTTCAAGTGGTCTTGGTAAGTGCTAGGGCATACGATGGGCGGGAGTGGGGGCATTCCATCACCCATGCTGGATGGACTTTCTAGTGTGGCTGCTTTGGACCCCCTATACTCCTGCACCTAACCCCTCGTCCATGCTCTGCAACTAAGCCCAGAAAGCTCATTGACTCCCCGGGGAGCTTTGGTGGACCTGAACTTTGTTGTTGGGACCTTATGAGGGGAAGACTTGCTAATCTCTCACTAGGGAAGGGGTTCTGACAGATTTCAAACAAAAATGACAGGCAGGCAGTTCCTTTAAAAAAAAAAAAAAAAAAAAAAGGGGTTACACCCATGACATCTCCAGGCTCACCCAAGGCACCTCAGCCCTTCCAACTCTTCCCTAACAGTTCTAGGCAGGAGGAGAGGAAAGCCCAGGAAAGCAGCGAATGCTCCCCAGACCGGCAACCATTCCAGCTTGGAGCCCAGATACTCAGGCACACTGGCGTCCACTAGCCAGTGTTGAGAGCTGACTGCCATCCAGATACTCACTGCCAACCCCAACAGACCCCAGGCCTGGAGATGAAGGCCTACTGCTACAGACTACCTCGGGAAATGGTATGGGAGGGTGGGCCCTGGCACACAGAAGGCAACAGAGCCCGAATGAACGGCAGAGGCAGGTTTAATGGTGTCACTTTGTCTTGTTAATGAGCCAGCCCCCCAAAAAAATGCAAGTAAAAAAAAAGTTTAATCACACAGCACTTTATACAGATATTATAAGCAGTAGGCATTCACATCTCCACATGAATGATACCCTGGGATGCACAGCCCCACCAGGGACTCATGATGTCCGCAAGGTAGCCACGGGTTTCCGGTGAGTGTTCCAGTTTCCGGCTCTGTCCTTCCCAAGGCTCTGATGCCCGGCGGTCCTCGCACAGCACAGGCGTGGAGCCCACTTAAGGCTGACAAGACGCATCATGCTTTGGCTTTTTTTTTTTTGTCTGTTTTGTCTTTTGTCTTTTTTTCTAGTAAGAGTATCGCTGCTTTTGAGATTTATTTCCCAGCCTTAAATATTACATACATACACCGGAAATGACACAGCTGTAATGTGCTCAATAGCATCCTCTGATCTGGAGCTTCACATTATCAAAAGCTTAGAAACTTGTAAACCTCTGCGCCTGTGGGGGTGGGGTGGAGCTCCCGCTGGCATCCAGCCTCCCTCCCTCCCTCCGACTGCGACTGCGCTTGCAGAGTCTATAAGCCAAGGCTGACAGGAGCCACTGGATGGGGAGAGGCCTTTGGTGCTGGCCTGGTTTGTGCAGATGCTCCTGTGGCCTCAGTAGGAACAAAATGAGGCTGGCTGGAGATGTCAGTACAGCCCACAGGCAGGTCTGGGCAGGACTGCCAGTGTCGCTGCCAGCTTGGACTGGAAGAGCAAGGCACCTACAGCCGTTTCTTTCCCAGCAGCACCCTGTCTTTAACTCCATGTTCATGTGGGGGTTCCCAGCTCTTGCCGTCACTGAACCTTAGCTTAGTCCCAGCCTCTCTTAGAGAGTAAGTTCAACAGGTCTAAGGGCTATAACGCACTGACAGGCCCCAGCGGCCCCAGCAGCCACAGCTCCAAGAGATGGAGGTATGGGGAACGAGAGGACCCAGTGTGGCAGCAGGAGGGCTGGGGTGTGGGGAGGCTACAGTCAAGCTGAGGAGGAAGGGACCAGGAGCATTGCAGGAGCAGCCACACTTCATGCAAGGCACGTCCACCCTCCTGCCATCTGCAGGTTCCTCCACACCCCACCTCTGACCTGAGAAGGGACAGCTAGGGAACAAGTGCCAGGACATTCTGCCTGGGGCAACAAAAGGGACATCAGTGGAGTTCCCAGTGCCTCAGGGACCTGCCTTTGAAACATCACTGAGGGATAGAACGCAGCATCTCGGGACACTTCTTGCACTTCATCAAACTTGCCGCAGGGAGGAGAGGGCTGTGGAAGGCTCCAACTGGGGAGAGGAAGGGGCAGGAGAGGGGTAAAATCTCAGGGAGGGAGGGAGGGAGGGAGAGAGGGAGGGAGCAGGCAGCGGCTGGCCTCTCCCACCATGACACTCCTTTTTCAAGCCCTGGCAGCTACTTGTCCTCTGTGCTCTCGGGCATGCCTGCCTCGAGCAGGGCAGCACGGAACTGTGTCAGGACCCCTCGGATGCTCTTGATGAAGCCCTTGGAAAGCGGGAAGAGGGGGAAGCCGATGTCGGGGTAGCCGCTCTTCTCAGGCAGGAAGCTGCGGTAGCTCTTCCTCCTCCTCTTTGGTCTAACGCTGGGCGGTGCTGCCGCATCAGGGGCTGTCTCAGTCTGCTCTGTGTGGTCCCTGCTGGCTGAGGCCGGGCCCTGGGCCCCACTCTCGGAGTCTGAGCCCTGGGAGGCCTCCCCAGGGGCCATCCCTACATCCTCAGGCTCTTCTCGGCCGGAGTCTGAGAGTTCAGCTGCAGCCAGGGGCTCCAGAGAGCTGCTGTCTTTAGGGACTCCGTTGGGCAGTGCCTGGGCCCTCTCTAGCATGGCGTGGGTTTCCAACCAGGACTCAATGCGGCTCACCAGACGCCAGCCACCCACACTGAAGTGCTGCCGGATCTCCTGCTCGAAGACCTCAGGAGGCCGTCGCACCAACTGGGTCATGGACTGCACCACCCGGATCAACGCCATCTCATTGTAGCAGCGACTGTTCTCGTAGCCTTCCTGCAGGCCCCGGTCACTGTCAAAGCCAGCTTCATTGTAGTATGGCTCATTTACCAGGATCAGACCTGCCAGAGAAAGTCCCTTAGTAAGCCACGAAGGCGGGCTTGGGAAGAGCCTGTCAGTGTGCCTGCCAGCCCGTCATACCTTGGATGGAAATGAGCACCTGGAGAAGACTGGATTTGCTTGTCCACCTCTCTGTCCCCTGAAACACAAACTGAACCTTCAGGTCTGTCCCAGATGGACACCAGCCCCACTGTGCCACCGTCTCCACTGGGGCCCATCCTCACCTTTCCAATCCAGGTACCCAGGAGGCTGACGCACACCTTCCCATTGTCATAGAGGTTGGGGTTCAGGCGGCCACTGCACTGGGAGAGGTAGCAAAAGTGGGGGGGCACCGCTGGGTAGATGTTGGGAAGCTGGATGTCAAACAGGTAGAGGCCATCTTCATAGGGCGTCCGAGTGGGGCCCTTGATTAGTGCTGAGAAGAGGTCCTGGAAGGGAACATGGGATTGTAACACGAACTGCTGAATGGTCTTATTAATAAAAAAACCTGGAAGCCAGAGATCAGAGAGACAAAGGAACAAGCCACTGCCACGTCTCACCTCACCAACTCCATAAATCCTCGGACTGAAATTGATATAGAAATGTATTAATATAGAAATGATAAGATAAAAAGGTAGATAGATCATTGAATCTACTCTGGAAAAAAAAAAAAAAAAAAGATACAGAAATGGTAGGAGGCCGGGTGGCAGTGGCACACACCTTTAATCCCGGCACTCAGGAGGCAGAACCACAGAACCAGGTGGATCTCTGAGTTCGAGGCCAGCCTGGTCTACAGAACAAGTTCCAGGACAGACTCCAAAACTACACAGAGAAAGCCTGTCTTGAACAAAACCCCCCCCACACACACACACACACACACACACACACACACACACACACACACACACAAGAAATGATAGGATAAAAGGTAAAAGGGTGGATTACTGAATCTACTCTGAAAAAAGGAAAATACGGATGTGATAAGAAAAAAAGTAGATTATTGAATCTACTTTTAAAAATCATCTACTAGTTTTTTTGTTTTTCTGTTTTTCCAGACAGGGTTTCTCTATGTAGCTTTGGTGCCTGTCCTGGATCTCGTTCTGTAGACCAGGCTGGCCTCGAATTACAGAGATCTGCCTGGTTCTGCCCCCCAGTACTGGGAATAAAGTCGTGTGCCACCGCCACCCAGTGCAACTACTAGTTTTAAATATTTTACATTGGATTGGATTTTTGTATACTGTATACAAATTTTGTATATTGATACAAATTTGAGATTAATTTGGTTAGAACATATTATACATATATTTCTACTCTTGTTCAAGGTATTGTACTCTATACAGCTCATTTAACAATGTAATGCAAACTGCTAGTCCTTGAAAGTTACTATTACCAACTATTTAGGATATAAAGAGCTGGGCGGTGGTGGCGCATGCCTTTAATCCCAGCACTCGGGAGGCAGAGCCAGGCGGATCTCTGTGAGTTCGAGGCCAGCCTGGGTTACCAAGTGAGTCCCAGGAAAGGCGCAAAGCTACACAGAGAAACCCTGTCTCGAAAAACCAAAAAAAAAAAAAAGGATATAAAGAAATGCAGGTTAGTAGTTAGTCACCTATTACAATGGAACTTGTCAGGTTAGGTATGTTTCCAAGGTCAAACAGAGATATATGTTAGATAAACGAGCCATCTTCAAACACTTTAGAGATCTATAGAATATGGCATTTAAGATGTTTTAATAACATAAATTCTTATTTTTTTTTTTATGACTATGAGATATGTCTACACCTGGCAGCACCAATCTACTTCAGAGAAGATGATGGGCACTGAAGAAACTCCATATGGAGTTTACTTTCTTTGTGGCAAGTTAGCCACTGGGCAAGAAAATGCCCTTGCCTTAACTGCTGACAGTATGCTGTCCAAATGGACACGCAGGACACAAAAGAAAGGACTGCTGAACCTTGCCAAGACAAGGTAGGACAGCCCTTCAGAAAATCCTGCTTCACAGATGAGTCTGTCAGAGATGCTGTATGCTGAAGATGCATGCCCCAACGTTGCAGAGGAACCTTGGGTGACTGTCCAGGCAGCCAGCTGTTTCTGTCATTTCTCACATTTTTTTGTAAGTTGATTGTGTGCACTTCCTGCTTTCTTAGGTAATATTTTTTCCTTTTTGGGTCTCTGAGGGAGTTGAAGACTAGATAATTTATATAGTTTTCCTTGTTAACAAATTCAGAAAAGAAACTCACTAACCAGTGTATAAGTTTGTATAAGTTTGAAAGACATTAAAAGATAGTTTTCAGTTGGTAATATAAGTCAGGATAGAAAGTGAATTAGGTACAACTTTTGGATTCACCAAAAAAGGACAGATAATGGAGTATTTTCTCTGAATTTGTTAAATGTCTATGGACTGGGCATTGTTAATGTAATTCTTGACTATATATATTATATATACTTATTGTATACAGTTTTCCTTATATTAGTTATAACCTTCTGCCAGGGTACCAGAGTAGAGCAGAGAGTAACTGGGAAAATAAAGAGAAAGAAGGGCCTTTCCACAGGGTCTGAGGTACCATGGGGAGATGTCTTGCAGACATGGGGGGGAAAAGCACTAACAAAACAAAAAGTAGGTGCTTTTTTCACACTCCCTCAGCAGAGCTGCACCAAGCTGCAATTCTCTGAAAGAATTTTCCTAAGTGCAACAGGTGTCTCCAGCCCTTGAGAAGCTGAGTCAGAACCACCATGAGTTCCTGGCATGAGTCAAAAGGGCAGCTGTATGTGATGACAGACTGCACAGAGAATCACACGAGGCGGTGACACCAGGGGACAGTGATGTTTCAGACAAAGTCCTCTGAAAGGAGCCCCCTGAGAGGGAGGAAAGGTTTGGGGGATCTGGAAAGGTATACAAAAAAAGGCAGCCAAGCTCCTCTTAGGCTCCAATCTTAATGGATTCAAAGCTACTTTTGTTGAGATAGGTTGTTCTGGAACTCACTCTGTAGACCAGGCTGGTCTGGACTCAAGAGATCCGTCTACCTCTGCTTCCCGATGCTGGGATTAAAGGTGTGTGCCACCACCGCCTGGCTATTTCTAGAAGAAAGACCACCTGGCCCCCTGTGGGTACTGCTACACCTTAGTCCCCAATGGTCCCCAAGTTCCCAGCAGCCCACTTGCCATCCTGTCCTCGAATGTCTTGACCATGATGCCGTCGGGCAGGGAGGTGGCCAGCAGAGCCATCTCCTTTCGTACTGTGCTGAAGAACTTCTTGGCTTCTGGAGGCTGGAACTCAATCTTCTTGAAAGAGTGGTTTGCTGCATGCAAGGAGAGAACAGTCAGGCCCTGACCCAGACCCTGACCCGAAGCCCCGTCAGCGCCGAACCCACACTGCCCTGGGAGTATGACCTGGTCAGTTGCTGCCTGAGAGATTCCAGATGGTGAAGGAGTCCAGGTGCCTCCCACTACTATCCCCCGGGGCAGGGGAGGGGGCAGGGGCAGTGGGAAGGGAGGGTGAGGAAGGATGACAGCCATTCAGGCTGACTCACAGGGTGCAAACTCCAGCACAGAGAACACCTCGCCCTTAGCACTGGTGAAGGTGACGCCAGGTTTTCCACCACACTGTTGACAGAGCACAGGAGTCTCACTGGGCCACTCGGCCTTCACTGGTGACTGTGCCTCGGTTTTGTCTTCCTTGCGTTCTGTGTCGGGCACCGCCTCCATCTTCTCCTCCTCAGCGATGGCCACATTGTCTAGGGTCTTCTTGAGGTTCTCCTGTAGCTTCTTGATGTCGTCCAGAAACTTCTTCTCCCGGGTCGGCTTCTCAGGCTCCACCGTGGGTGAGGTGGGGGACCCTGTGAGCAGCTGCTCCACAGTCATGTTCTTGAGGCTCTCCAGGATCTTGATGGCCTCTTTCAGCTCCCGGAAACTCTTGGGAGGCCCATCCTTGCCAGCTTTTTCCATCAGCCCTGCCACGGGGGCAGCCATGGCCACAGCTCCCTGGATGGCAGCTGTGGCTGCCTCTTCACTGATTACCACCCCCTTGTCCTCCTCAGGGGCAGCCAGCTGTTCTGTGGGTAGGATGGCCAGGTCTTCTATCTTGGGGTGCTCATCATCTACCAGCCCATTGTCTGTCTCCCAGCTGTCACTGTCATCCTCCCACTCATCCGAAGACGCTCCACTGGTGCTGCCTTCTACCGAATCATAGTCCGACTCCTCGATCTCAGACTCAATGTTGTATAAGTGCTGGGGGCAAAAGACAGCAATCCAGACACAACTCTGGCCCTTTCCCTTCCTGTGGACGACTCACCCGCGGCCTCGGTGAGCCCTTCCCCTCTTCTCTGCTCTCAACTCTGTATCTGAAGCCCTGTCCATGCTACAAGATTCCAGTTCTCTGCAAGGGGCCCTTTGCCTACCTTCTAATCCCAAGCTGTACATGAAGCCCAGTTAATGCATGTACCACCTTCTCTCAGGCTCTGGGCAACGAGGGGCACAAGGAAACCTCAGCAAAGCCAGCCCACCTCCAGGACTCAGGCCAGGTGCTAGGGTGGACTGTCTTTGTGGGCTGCACTAGAAGTGGGTAACCTTACTGGCAGGCAAAGCAGATGCACTGGAGTTGGTCATAGTGTGCCCTGCTCTCCCCTAGAATGGCTGCCAAGGTGAGGGACAAACCATTCTCTGCCTCACTGGCCCGCCCTCTTGTGTGTACCAGGAAAGGAAAGTTGGACTATGTATGGGGTCAGCTGAACTGGAGCCAGCCTTTTCTTACTCTTATCTGTCAACAGTTATCCTAGAAACAGTGGCAGGAAATACCCTGCATGGCTCAACACGGTATGTGAGGAGTCTGTAGCAATCTAGAAGTGTGGGACCCTCACACCTGTGGGATCCAGTTCTTGGAGCTAATGTGCGAAGGCTAGAGAGCCACCTTCAGGGGCAGCAAGCAGCCCGGGAGAGGCCAGGGCAATCCATGGCGGTGGTCAGGCTCTGGCCAGCCTTACCTGTGGCAGGATGATGGTTTTTGAGTTGTCAGCCCACACCACTTCCACCTTGCTACTGACGTCTACTCGGGCCACCTGGCCCACTGATGGCTGAAGGACAAGGGGACAGAGTCAAATGGGTGACAAAGGATGAAGCGCCCAGGCTCCCCATCCGTGGCACCCAGTCCCTGGCCTGGCAGCAAATACTACGTGGCCTTTCCACAAGCATGTTCTTGCCTCCCTGGCTTTGGACTCTTCCCAGCGTGGGTACTGTGCCTTCAGAGTTTTGTTTCGGCCTCTGTCTAGAATCTGTCTTGACCTCTCCCAACATCCCCACCTTTTGCTTCAGGTCTAGCTCAAGTTCCACTTCCAAACTTGCCTAGACTCTGCTGCTGTTGACTGTGTGTGTGATGATGCTCAATGGACTGTGACTCCTCTAGAAATGACTTGCAGGGCCCAAGAAGCCCAAGGCCTGCAGGTGCCCGGGCTGCCTGTCTCTGATGCAGGCCACGCCAACCATCCTGGGACACTGAGTTGTAAAACTTTCAGGTCTTAGTGCCTGAAGCCACCTGGTGGCAGTGCCAGGGACTGCAGGCACTGCGAGAGCATGAATTTGGAGAGTATACCTACCTCATCCTCCTTGGGCAGAGCCCCATCCTCAGTGTTACCAATGCGGATGACAATATCAGTTGTGCGGAAGCGAAAGTCAGGGTGGTCAGCAATGTCGTAGACACTCACATCCTCCTCTTCTCCAATGAGCTGTGGAATAAGCCAGGCTGGAATGAGTCGGGGCCCCACCCCTTTCCCAACGGAGGCAGGACAGCAGGCTCACCTCCACGTCATCCCCACTAGGCCGCAGCTTGAACCACTTCACCATGCAGGTACGGCCAACATGGTCCCCGGACTGCACCACACCATAGACAGCAGGGTCTGGGCAGCTCTGGACTAGGGAAACCAGAAGGGATGTGACTGCCTGAAAAGCCCTGGGATGCCTGCCTGCAACCACACTTCAAACCACAAAGGCTCCCCTGGCCTGTTAAAAAGAGGACTTCAAAAAGTACTCATAGGCCCCAAGTCCTATCCCCACTGGCCCCTGGCCTTGTCTAGTGTCCCATTGGCCACCCTGAGGCTTAGCACTACCTCGCTTGTCCACCACAAAGTCTCCGGGGCAGAATTCGTTGTTGTCCAGGTGGTGTACCGGGAAGAGGTCATTGGAACGGATGTTGCATTCCACAGAGCCGTCCTGCCACATCACGTCAGCTGAGGTCATCGTAGTCACCACCTCCACAGCCACCCTGCAGTGCGGGCCCATGAGAAGGTGACTTTCCATCCCTTCCAGGCCTGAGTCTCAAGTGGGCAGGGTAAGAGTCTAGTGTGTGTAAAGCTCACCTGTGCCCCAAGTGTGATACATTCTCTGGGGCCAGTATCGTAGGGAGAACTCAGGCAAACATGGTCCCATAAAGCCACCATCCTACACCACTCTTCTCCTGTTTACCAAGGCCTACCCTAGCCACCACCCCCTGGGGATGGGAGCACCATGAGCTCTTACAAGGCAAACAGAGCTACTGAGTACATATGTGTGAGCCCTGAGATGGGCTCTTTCCCTGGGCCCTGCCTGGGCACTGCAGGATGAGGAACACTCGGAATTACCTGTCTCCAGGCTTGAAGTCACGGGTAATCTTATTCTTCTTTCTCTTGTGTTTTCGCTTCAAGTTTTTGATGGACAAGGGAATACTCTTTTTGCGACCAGTGCCACTGCCACTCTGGGAGGAGGTTGTTGAGCTGGCGGAGGAGGTCACGGAGCTGGTGTCGTCTGTGTCGTCAGCAGCCTCATCATCGGCATCTTGCTCTGCTGAGTGTAGCCCGTCATCTGCACCCTCCTTCAACAGGAAGGGGGGCAATGGCTCGCCTGTCTCCTGAGGCTCCTCTGGCCCCTCGTCCTGCATCTCCACTGGGCTGGCGGATCCATCAGGCTGCTCCTCGGGGCTAGTAGACCCTACTTCACTCTTGGCTCTGGCTTCCCCTTTCTTGTCTGGGTCCTCCATGGAATGATCCCTAGGGCACTGGGTATCTGGGGCGCAGGACATGATCCTCACAACCTGTTTCTTCAACAGGCGCTTCACCTATGAGAGCAGAGCAAAGGAGAGGGAGTTGTGGAGTGAGGTAGGCAGGGGCCCACCCTGGCCCTGTCTTGGGGAGTAGAGCTACAAACACCTAAGAGGTCAGCAAGGGTCCTCATGGCTGCCCCCCAAGGCCTAGCGCCCAGACCCACCTTGCTGGCTGTGGAAATGGCTCACGGCCAGTTCCATGAGTGCCCACACCCACCCACCTCAAGGACATACCTTCTTGGCCATAGAGCCCTCCCCCTGGGCGCAGTTTTTTTCTGGACATTCCCAGGCAATCTTGGCCGGCTCTACCTTGGCTGGGAAGACATATAGACAGCGTTCCCCAAGCTGCCGCTGAGCATGGTCAAAGCATCCGAGACGCTTCACCCTGAAGAGAAAAAGTGGGAGCTTGAATGGACTTCTGAGAGGCCGGTGGGATGCTTGGCCCTCTCATGCATTTACCGCCCAACCAAGACGTGCCCAGGATGAGTCCTGGGGTTTTGGGGTAGGGGCATGCTCACCTGCCTAGGTTTTCCTGAGTGATGACAGAAGGTGGGGGGCTAACGCTGTCCGTGCCCCCAGGGCAGAAACTCTTGGTAATCCATGTGACTTTCAACTCCACAACCTGAACCTGGGGACAGGGGGTGTGGTCAGAGGTAGACTTTCAAGGTCTCCAGCACCACACAGATACACTGTGGCCACCTGAGCACTGCAAGGGGAGGGATGTCTGCCAATCAGCCCCCACGACTAGAACCTGGGCTGCCCCATGCTCCAATCCCTTTCAGGTCAGCAGAGTTTGGGTCCTGGGGAACAGGTTGGAGGGAAGCAGCTTAGCCCCAGGGCCTAGAGCTTATGACTCAGCCCTCACCCCACCAACTGGGTCCTTACCTCCTCCACCACCACACGGAACTTGCTCTTGGTGCTGAGCACAGGCTTGACCCCCGAGAGCCACTGGACACTGGAGAAGATCTTAGCAGGGCCAATAAGCACCTGGCCTGGGTAGAAGCCATACGAGTCATCGAAGAAGAGACCCTGAAGGGGTGGGAGCAGAGGAGACACACCTGAGTAGGCCTCCCTGGCCAGTGGTGCTCTGTGCTTGCCTTGCAGGAGGACCCCACATAACATGGCCTTCCTGAAGCTCCCGAAGCACAGTCTAAGAGGATATACTTTCCAAGCCTGGTACAAACTGGGTGCCCAGGAATCATACACTAGGATCAAAGCTAGAGAGCAGTGGCACACACACACACACACCTGTGTAATCACCCACACCAGTACAAACTACCTCCATGTGCTCGTCTGCTGGCACATCCTGCTGGCCTAAGTGACTGTGTACTGAAGGCTGAGAGAAAAGAGCCACAACAACATGGCGGCGGCACACTGCAACCTAGCACTCAGGAGGGGATTCGTGCTGGAGGTTAGCCTGAGCTACAGAACAAGACTGTCTAAAAAACCAGGGGCTGGAGTGGTTAAGAGCACTGGCTGCTCTTGCAGAGGACCCACGTTTGGTTCCCAAAACCAAACTTGTGGCTCACAATTACCTCTAACTCCAATCCCAGGGGATCTGACACCTCTTCTTGCCTCCACACACTCCTACAAACACATTCTCTTTCTGATTCTCTCATACAATAAATCTGAAAACACCCCTCAGCCCATCCCCTGCCCAGTCAACCATCCAAATAAAATGACTAACACAACTCAAATACAGTGCTAGTGTTTGCGTTCTGCCCCTGCCCAGGCCTCCAGCTGCTCTGGTGCACACTGGCCCCTGGCCTCACAATCCCTTGCCTAGCCTCGGACAGTTCTCATGCCTAAGCAGGTGAGGAACAGAGCAGGGTGACCCCTCTGACAGAGCATATGTACCGAGTCGCTGACATGTGGACAGACATCGTAGAGTTTGGCGCCATCTTCTGTATTCATGGAGCACCTGAAACAGAGGACAGAGGCTTGGTCTCCACCAGGGCACAGTATGTACCAACACCAGGGACCAGAGGCATCAAGACTTACTTTATAAATATGCCCTAAAACACACCATTCATCTTCCACCTACAGCTCAGCCCAGCCCCACATCAATGCCGGCCACCATTAACACATGCAGAACAGAGCACCAACCCTCAGAGACACTTAGATGAAGACATACTACTAAGCTCAGATAGTCCCAAACCTGAGCTGTAGCAGGAGACCACAGAGTTAGCCTGGGATACAGGTCACTGTCCTGGACCATACCTGACCCCATAGCTCCTGGAGAAACTCCCGTGCACCACTCTGGAGCAGGCAGCCATCCCCAAGCCGATACCTACCTGGCACCGTTAGACAACTTGAGGATGATCTGGTTCTTCAAGTCATAGACCTTTCCTAGCCAGCAGTCATAGGCGATGTAGTCTCCATACATGAAGGGCTACAGACCAAGGACACAGGGCAGTGAGCAAGAGCACGGGGCCTGGGATTTTCTGCATCCCAAGCCCCTTTCCAGTGAGTGGGCAGCAGTAGTGTGTGGACTGCCTAGGAGGTGGGCGTGGTTGGAAGGCGGGCTTTGTGGACAGGGGGAGCCTTGAATAAAAAGGTCAGTTCACCATGGACACTGAAGGCAGTGCTTCACTGCTGAAAAGTGTTCGGCAGACAGAAGCCAGACAGACCAAAGAGCTTCCTAGTTTGGGACAATTAGAGCAAAACATGTGATGAGGGAACTGTACTATAAGCCGCAAAATAAAACAGAACTGGAGTGTGTACTCATAAAAATGATAAGGGAACAAACAGGGCAGCAGGCACAGCTCTTCCACACAGAAGAGCCGCCAATCAATACAAATGAGGAACGATGACCTCGGGTTATCATGTGTGACTGTCAGAGTGGTGGCCCACTTAGGTGGCAACATGCCCAAGGATATGGCTTTTAGATGACTATCTGACAAGGATGCTGTCTGTGGCCTCTTTCTCTATGGGATATAATTACTCACAAGGGTGATGTACGGGTGGTGGAAGAGGGCTTTATTTTACAGTGGAGTGCCGTGCAGACCAACCAGACTGAGTGCTGAGTGAGTCCCCAGTGGCAGTGTAGCTATGGACATAAAGCCCGGGGGCAGCTGGACAGGACAGCAGGCATTCTGGTAGTGAGTTTGTCCATGAGACAACATCATGCATGTGCTGCTGAAGGTGAGGGTCACAGTACCAGAAGCATCACTGTCCAGGATGGAAGAGAGGACAGACTGGGGAGGATCCCAGGTGGAAAAGAAAAGAAAGAACTAACAACAAGCAAATGCCAGGGGTCTTCCTGAACGTGCTCAGGGCCCAGAGGGAAAGGATGCTGTTGGGATGACTGAAGAGTCAGAGGCTTAGGCAGAAAGGTGGCGTCGTTGACCCCTTGTCTAGTGAACAGGGGTGCTGGGAGGGGGGGCTGTACATGTAGCTTTCTTCTTAATGGTTCAGGAGACAAAAGGCTAGAGGGAGGTGCTAGATGGAGATGACCAGAGTAAGTGGGAGGGGTTAACAGCTGTAGACATTGGAGAAGTAGGCACACGAACGTAGCACTTTTGGGTAAGACTAAAGTCATTTACAAAAATAAATAATTAAAAAGAAACCTGTTTTGTTGTTATTTATCTTTATGTATATGAAAACTTTGCTGCATGTGTGTTTATGTGTGCCACGCAAGTGCCTGGTGCTCTTAGGGGTCAAAGGACAGAGTTGAATTCTCTGGAACCATAGGTCCTTAGCAAGAACAAGTCCTGTCACCTGCTGAGCCATCTCTCCAGTCCTCTTGTTTTAAAAGTTAAGTGTTAGATGGAACTGGATAGATGGCTGAGCAGTTAAGAGCACTGGCTGCTCTTGCTGAGGACCTGGATTCTATTCCCAGCACCACATGGCGGCTCACAACCATCTGTAACTCCAGTTCCAGGGAATTCAACTCGTTCTGATATGTAAGTGGTACATAGACCACATGCAGGCAAAACAGTCTTACACATTAAGCAAACAAACAAACGTCAGTGTTAGGTGAGAAAACAAGTAAAATGACCACATTCGTCAGTGATTGGTGCTGATGCTGAGGAAGAGCACACCCTGACCTCATGTCTAATAGCTCACTTGCAAGAGCAACACTGAGGATGCCAGGAGCAGGCTGGCTGCAGTGAACAAGCAATGTGCCATTCGACCCAGCAAAACCACACAGGAGCAGCACAGTTGTCATACAGCCAAGATGAGAGAGAGGTCACTTACCCAGATGTGCTGGAGGTCCTTGCTGTTGACAGGGTAGATGATGCAGTTGGTGCCAATGAGCTTGACAGCACAGTCAATGTTGACATCTATCACCGTGCCACATTGACTGTCCTAGGGGAGGGAGAAAGTTTCCCACAAGGCTGCCATGGCACACCCCACCAAGATAGTCCCAAGTGACTTCCACTCCCCAACCAGGCTTTCCTCCAAACAAGAGTGGGAGCAGAGAGGCTCAAGACTCAGGATGGGATGGGGACAAGAGACTCACGGTTGAACGCATATGGCGGACCACATCCCGGGGTACCACAGACCGGTCCTCTAGTTTCAGCTGTAAAGAAAATGTGAGTGAGAGATATGAAAACAGCAGATCTGAAGGCAGAATGCATTCTACCCAGGGTTTAGCTCATTCTACAAAAGCAAACATCTTGAGTAAAATCCTTCTCCAAGTGCCTGCCTCTGACCCTGGCTGATCAGTGCTCAGGATTGGGTGGGAGACTGGCAGGACACTGGGCTGTGGCTGGTACCCTGAAGCCAGCTATCACTGGATACCACCCTCCTAATCTGGGTTACCCTGCCTGCCCAGCTGCAGCATGTTCCTTATCTGTGGCATTGCAGAGCCTGTCCTGATCCATGAGAACCCCCAGCATCTGCCATCTACTGCTACCAAGCTGCTGGATGGCCTCCAACAGCCCAGGCAGAGCTGGTTCTCTGCCAGGCTAGTTTGTCTCCTCTGTTCTTGGGTCTCTAAATCTGGACTGCTGCTCTGCTGTAAGTGGTGGAGAGCTCCGCATCTCCCCTGTTCAAAGACTGGTAACTACATACACACCAGGAAGAGCTCTTCCCTCAAACTCCACCCACCCAGTACCCCTAGCAAAGGGCTCTCCTCTCTCAACTGTGAAGGATGATTCTACTACAAGGTCACCGATGCTCTGGCAAGGAGAGCTAAACAAACTCCAGAAGTAGGATGTGACTTAATGGAAGCAACGGACCACTGCCAAGCAGGAATGCAAAATTCCCATAGGGACCCAGGACCTGTTCCAGACAACAACAGCCTTGTGATTGGTGCTAAGAAACATCAGCCTGCTGTCTATCTGTGCACATGGCACCTCAGCAGCCAACTCTGGGCACCTGTGACAGGATCTAGGAGGCCACAAAGAAGCACTGACTTGCACATGTTCCAACAGTTGCTGCAATCACCCATTGCTGCCTGGCCCCTGGGACATAGGCTGAGGTCCCGAAAGGCTCTTCCCTCCTCTGCTTCAAGGCTATGAGGGGTATGTGAAGAGGCCAGTGCCCCTTTCTAACTGGGAAGATATTTTGTGCTGCCCCACCCTACCTCAATTGCCCCTCTTAGCTTAGAGGTCACAAAATCACCAATTAGGGGCTTAAGCCATAAAAAACAAACAAACAAACCCAGAAACTGCATTTGGGAAATTCAAGGGGTAGAGGGTCCTTGAGAAGAGCTTTGAGCTGAGTCTGCAGATCATGTTCCTGGTGGCCTCTGTCAGATCCAGGTACTGCTAGGGAGGAGGGGAGGCCTACACATGTACAGGCCTTCACTGGCATGAAGCAGAGACCCTGTATACCAGGAGGGATCCCATAGGAGAGTGACCCCCCCCTTGCTTCTCGGCTCAGAGTGTGGTTCTCCACCTGGAAACTGTCTTCAGCTCTTCCGACCCTGCCATTATAATAAGGAGCTCCATCTCCCCAGAGACCCACTGGCACCGGGAGCACTGGGGAGGAAGACGGTAAGGGGTAGGGTTACTATGTGCCACCCTCTTGGCCTTGCCAGTCTTAAAAGGGGACAGGCAAGGCTCTCCATCATCCTCTGTGACTGTCTCTCTGCTCTGCAGCTTGGGTAATGCCGCACCACACAGTTCTACTCAATGCCCCTTCCCTTTCCTTCCGTGCCCTAGCATGGGCTCTGCTTCTCAACGTCCTGTTCTGTTCGGACCTGCTGTGGCTCCGAGGAGCTTCCTCTGCTCTGCACTATAGATCCCAGGCTGGTTTCTGGATACTGCATGTGTGACCCTTGAGGTGCCCAAAACTCCATGAAGTACACATTACCACCACCCTAACCGTCATCAACATTTTTATTTTTTATTCATTCATTCATTCGTTCGTTCGTTCATTTATTTATTTATTTATTTATTTACTTATTTATGCTTTTGGAGACGGTTTCTGTGTAGTTTTGGTGCCTGTCCGCGAACTCAGAGATCCGCCTGGCTGTACCTGGGATTAAAGGCGTGCACCACCGCTGCCCGGCACTGTCATCAACATTTTACAGTAAGTAAGCAGACACACAGAAAGCTACTCAAGGTCACACAGCTCACAGAAGCTACAGAGCCTGGGCCTGAACTCGGCAGCCCTGCTCTTGTTTTTTCTTTCTTTCACCATACACAACACGGATCCCTCCCAAGAGCTGCAGAGATAGGACAGAGTAAAACGTATCTCCAGTGGGTCCACACGTTCCATCCTGAAAGGTCAAGTACTTCAGTCACAGGTGCCAGCCATCACCAGGAAGTGAACACCAGACTGCACTACGCTGCACATGCTTGAGTAGAAAAGGAGATTCTACTGCAAAACTAGAGCTGTGAAATAAACCCAAGTCCCCACCTCCAGTGAGGGCCCTGAATGCTGCCATCACAACACCGTCACCAGAACCAGACTTGAGTGGGAACCTGTAGATTTTAACTGTCATAGCCTCTAAAATGCTCAGCAACTCAGAGTTGGCCAGCTAATATTTAGCATTTCCTGGAAAGCTTTGGTGAACAGATGTTTTAGAACAGCAGGAGAGAAGCCATGACACCAAATGTTTGGCTCTGTGTAGGAGGAGTCATGGCTGGTGTGAAATAAACACGGGTCCCTTTGGGTACATGTATGGAACAGGGCAAGGGGCAGTCTCGTTGTCTCCTCTGGAAACAACTCAGGCCCATGCTGCGGAGGAGGGAAGGAGGCTTTAAGTCATCCACTGTCCAGACAACACTGATGCTGTCCAAGTGTCTGTGTCCAGCCTCTGCTCTGCCTGGCTCCAGCTCCAGGACAGTGAAGGAAGCAGAGCAGACACAGGCCAGGCCGTGTTCAGACAGACAGACACACACACACACACACATACAAATGCAACATGGGGGTTATAAAGAGGTCACTCTGAGGTGACATCTGACCACAGACCTAGGTAAGGCAGTGGGCTTTCCAGAGATAAGAGCAGCCTTATAGATGCTGGGCAGTGTCTGGAGACTGAGGGGTTACTCGGGCCCTAGGAAAGCCTATCCTGAGCAAGGCAGAAGTCCCTGTGGGCTCTGAGCCAAGGTAACACACTGGGACCATCTGCCTGTTGGCAAGGGAAAGAACTGGTTCTGTGATTTTCAACTGGGAGCCACTCTATCTTCTCACCCCAGGGACATTTGGAAATGGCTGCTGATATTCCAGGCTGTCACACATGGCAGAGGCTGTTGGGGCCAAGTTTGTTCTACATCTTACGATGCCAAGGACAGCTCCTGCCTTGTGAATGGTCAGGAATGACTGGTCAGCCTATCAGCAATGTCCAGGCTGAGAAACCCGTGGCGGCACAGGACACTGGGAAACAAGCTGGGTCAAAGGTCATCTCTACTACCTCACCTGCACCCCATTTATTGTGCCCCCCACCCCAATTTAAGACAGGGTCTCATTGTGCTTTGGCTGGTCTGGAACTGACTTTTTAGACCAGGCTGGCCTCAAACTCAGATGCCTCTGCCTCTTGTGCAGATTAAAGCTATGTGTTACCATATCATTTACTTTTTTTAAACTGACATATAAAAGCTATATACTAGGCTGAGGAGATGGTTCAGTAGGTAAAGTGCTTGATGTGCAGGCATGAGGACCTGAGTTCAGATCCTCAGTCCCCATAAAAAGCCAGGTGCAACGGTGTCTATAACCCTAGTCCTGGGTGGGGGTCAGGGACAGAGAGAAGTGGATCCTAAGACTCCCTGGCCAGCCAGTCTAGACAACAGAGTAAATGAACTCCAGATTCAGTGAGCTGTTTACAAGCAAAACAGAACATGGAGGGGCTGACGGGGCTGACGAGAGGGGCTGGTGGGTAGGGGACTTGTCACCCTGACAACTCAAGATCCACTCCCACATTCCACATGGTAGAAAAGAACCAACGTGCTGGGTGGTGGTGGTGCACACATTTAATCCCAGCACTCCAGAGGCAGAGGCAGGCAGATCTGTGAGTTCGAGGCCAGCCTGGTCTACAGAGTGAGTTCCAGGACAGGCTCCAAAGCTACACAGAGAAACCCTGTCTCAAACAAACAAACAAACAAACAAACAAACAAACAAACAAACACAAAAAGGAAAGGAAGGAAGGAAGGAAGGAAGGAAGGAAGGAAGGAAGGAAGGAAGGAAGGAAGGAAGGAAGGGAAAGAAAGGAATAAAGAAAGAAAGAACCAATGCTTGAAAGGTGTCCTCTCCCATCACGTAAGTGCCATGACACATTTGTTCCCCACCACAAAATACATAAACATGGCTAAACAAATACAAATAAATAAGCAAGAGGGTCAGTGATAATGGCACTTGCCACCAAGCCTGACAACCTGATTGGAAGCCAGATGGTACAAGAGAACTGATTCCCACATGTGTCCTCTGACCTCTACACATCTATTATGGTATACAAGCACCATATACAGACTACATACAGTTGTAAGAATGCAAGATTTTAGTATTTATATGTATCTGTGTTTCTGTGCACACGTGTGCAGTACCCATGGAGACTAGAAGAGTGTGTTCAGTCACTTGGAACTGGAATTACAGGCAGTTGTGAGTCGCTTGACATGGGTGCTTGGAACCAAATCCAGCTCCTCTGGAAGAAGCCATCACTCTTAACGGCTGAGCATTTCTCCAACCCATTTTACTTCAAAAACAATTAAAAATAAAAATTCACAGGACTCCCCAGCACCACATGGCAGATCACAACCATCTGTAACTCCAGTTCCAGGGGATCCAACATCTCTGGCTTCCTGGGCAGGGCACTACACACAAGTGGTGCACATACACACGCAGGCAAAACAACCAGACACGTAAGACAATCAAAAATAAATGAGGATGACAATAGAGGACACGTGCTGCTGACCTCTGGCCTCCACAGGCACAGGCAGGGACAAGTGAACCCACATCCACTCATCCATCACAACTGTACACACGATGAGGAGAAGGCAGAGGCCAGCAGTCCCAGGGAGAAGGTGCTGCTGCAGAGTGAGCAGGCTCTGTCCTCCCTGGTTTGGGCTCCCAAAGGCCCATCTGCCGAAGAGGCCACTCCTCGAACTGCCTCCCTGGGCTGCACTTTGAGCATGAACTGTCCTGCTCCCACTCCAGAAGCTCATTCATAAAACTGACCTTGGTCGACCAGGTGCACTAAAAATTTCCCATATAAATTCTCCAAGACTGAAAACAGGAAGCTAAAGAAAGACAGCTCCAACTAACGGGGCTCCTCAAACAAGGCGGGGCTGCCAGAAGGCCACAGGAAGGGTTATTTAAAATTTTTATTTTTAATTATGTGCATATGAGTACATCTGTGCGTGGGCATGTGCACATGAATGCAGGTGTCCACAGAATCCCTGGAGCTATAGTTACAGGCAATTGTAAGTCATCTGACATCAATACTGGGAACCAAACTTGGGTCCTCTGCAAGAACCATCTCTCCAACCCCCACAGAAAGGGTTTTAATGGGCCTAAACATGTGTGTCTCAAGAAAAGGAGGTACCAGCCACACCACTGTCAATCATCTCCTGTCAAAACCAGGGAAAGCCAAAATAAGAGAAGCGACTGTGCCTCAGTCTCAGATGAGATGTTCCAGATTCCTGGGGGCAGCGGTGTAACAGGATTGGCTCTTTCATTACTTGGGAGCTGGAATGCCTAGTGCCATTTAAGCTTCACACCCACTGCAGCTTGGTAAGTGTTCAAGAATAAGTAGCATCCCTGGTGAGTGGAGAAACAGGGACAGTTTAGAGTGGACCCTGTTTAGACTTGCATTCAAAGAGAGAGGTTTCCCACCACTGACTGAGCTAGGCCACACCGAGACTGAAGCTATTCACCTGGCTAAGACTCCAACCAGATCCATGAAGGGAACACTACATCAGACTAGCATGGATGATTTAGTCCCTATTTGCTACTTGCCAAGGAGGTAAGTAAGCCACCGACTCTCCACACAGCCTGAGCTGGATCTGTGTCCTAGACACACAGACGAAGAGAAGTAAGGACAAGGACTGTAGTCTAAAGGTGGAATACCTGACCAGCACGTTCCCTCCCTAGCATTCTGTCCTCAAAATGAAATCAGACAGTGGTCAACTGAGGGTGTGGAGGAAGCCTTGCTCAGCCTATCGTAGACTGTGGTGGAGGTGCCTCTGGTTCTGTTGTCCCTGAAGGACCTCCTGCTTTTGCCTGTCCCCCCTCGACAGCACACTGTCCCACCTCACTGAAGGGACTGGTCCAGCCTAGCCCTCATCTGACTAAGTGGACTGGGAAGCTCCTCATGCCAGACTGAAGAGTTCATTCTTCTGTGGACATCCGAAAGTGTTGGAAATCCTAGAACAGCAGTGGTTTTCAAACCACAGGTCATAACCCATTAGAGGGTGCTCACGGGCAGCATTGGAAAAAAGAGAAAGTATCTGGATGCACTACATACATGCAGGAAGGACAGGTACTATTTTGAGAAAGCCTTTTCAGTTATATGTAATAAAGACACACATGTCCTGTGTCACAAAGTAACCTGGTTATTAGGGCTCACTGTCAAAAGTCGGAAAGCTTGAGAACTCTAAGAATCCTCATGTCACCCGTCTCTGCCCAGCAGAGGAAGAGACAACCCCTCACCAGCAACAAAACAAGCAACTGGATGTCCAAATTTAAGACATTTCCCCCCCAGAAATGTATAGTTCTGGCCTTCCTTAAAACATCCCTCCATCAGCTACAGTGGTAAATGCAGGGGCAGCAGAAAAACAGGGCTTCCTGTTTGGGGGAGCCAGGCCCCTCTTCCAGTGTCTTCCCAATTCCACACTAGAATGGGCATTTGATTGGTCAGGGATTCCGGCTTGTTCCAGAGTAAGGACTTTCTCGGAACAGTTGATCACCATGTGGCTCAGTTGGTGGGAACTCAGCATCAGCCTCTCCATGTGAGGATGGAAGACTTGACTTCCACAACACACTTTCTTGGCCAGAGGGCCTAAGGGCTTGGGAGAGTGGAGGAAGAAAAGCAAAGAAACGCAGGCCAAGTGTGGTGGTGTGCGCCTTTAGTCCCAGCACTTGGAAGGAGGAGGAGGAGGAGGAGGAGGAGGAGGAGGAGGAGTTATGTGAGTTTGAGGCCAGCCTGGTCTATACTGTGAGTTCCGGACTAGCTGAGACTAGATAGTGAGATCCTGTCTCAAAAATAAATAGTTTAAAAAGCATTTGAATTATTATTGTTGGCATCTTTGGCTACAACATTCCAAACATGCTCCAGCAACCACCCTATAGAAGCTCTGTGAATGTACAGGCTGGGGTCCACAGAGTCAGTCAATAGTTTTTGAATGTTTCCTATAGATTCAGGATGATACAAGAAGATACAAGGGGTAGCATTTACTAGTAGAGTCTACCATGCATAAGGCCCTGAGTTTGATCCCCTGTGGAAGGCAGGAAGTACAGAAAGTAGAAAGGATGGATTAGACTCAGAGAGTATCTGATGAGGAACAATGAAACTGCACCTCAACATTTCAGGACTGAACCTGCTGCTAAGCTGGATAACATGGGACACAATGGCATCACTGCCTGGAACCTGCAGCAATTAGTTACCAGCTGGGCTGGGATAAGCCAGGGGTGTAGACTGTGGAGGGGACAAAGAGTGGACTGCATCCAGCTGCCTGCTAAGAGAGGGAAGGATGGAAAAGATAAGCCTGGACGACAAGAGGCTGGTCTTTACAATGCAGTGTTTAGATGGTCAGCACAGACACTTGTGGCAGAGTTGGGAGCAAAGAATATGCCATCAGAAGGAGCGGGGCTCTCTCTTCCAGAAGTAAAAATGCAAAGTTGAAAAGCAGCCAGGCATGGTGGTGTGCACCTGTCATCTCGGCACACAGGAGGCTGAGGCAGGAGTCCTGACTTAGGGGCTAGGGTATGCTGCTACACAGAGACTGTGTCTAAAACAAAACCAAAATGGGAAAGAAAGAGGAGGACCCATCACAGAAATAGTAGAAAGGTCTGTATCTCTTGAAGCTATGTTGCCCAGGACGAGAGGAGCTAGAGGGCCAGGTTGAGTGCAGTGAGCAGAGCCTGTCCCGGCAGACTTTGTGGAAGTGCCCACCTCCCAGGGCCCCCAATAGCATCACTTGCATTACAAACACCCACCTTAGCCATTTCCAGGACAACAAAAAGAAACCACCTTGGGCATATTGGTGTCAAGGGAAAAACCGATCTGCAGACACCAGAACTGACCAAGATTGCTTCTGAGGGGGTGACATCACTATTTGGGTGAATCACTAAGTCCAAAGACGTCAAATACCCATCTTTCCACCTCCATTTCTTCCAGGGCATGGCAACAACAAGTGTCTCAGGACAGGAAACAGAGCAAAAGCATCCACCGAAAGTACTCAAGTACACTGGAGCAAGATCTATTCCTCAAGTACAGTGAGACAAGACCACAGCTAAGGGGGCCAAATGCACAGGGGAAAGTGGGGTTCTAGGTGGGGGGATACACACACAAGAATCAGGTTTTGCTGAGGACACAGCACTGCCATTCCCAAGTGGGTGCCAAGGCACCTCCTGGTGCTGTGGAATGTTCTGTATGGCAAATGTGTTGCTAATAAAACACTGATTGGCAGTGGCTAGGCAGGAAGTATAGGCGGGGCTAACAGAGAGAATAAAAAGAACAGGAAGGCAGAGGGAGTCACTGACTGCCAGCCACCGCCAGGACAAGCAGCATGAAAAGATGCCGGTAAGCCACGAGCCATGTGGCAAGGTATAGATTTATGAAAATGAATTAGTTTAAGCTATAAGGACAGTTAGCAAGAAGCCTGCCACAGCCATACAGTTTGTAAACAATATAAGCCTCTGTGTTTACTTGGTTGGGTCTGAGCGGTTGTGGGACTGGCAGGTGAAAGAGATTTATCCTGACCGTGGGCCAGGCAGGAAAACTCTAGCAACATCCTGGGAACCAGAAGACTCCCTGGGGACAGGGCAGCACCAAGCTAGATGCACTCTTCCAGCTGCAGCTCCACAGCGTATGTTCTACAAAGTCTCTGGGGACCCTGAGTGCCACCTGCCTAGCACCTCTTCTTGCTGTAGGCCATGCTTCTACTCTTAGCACATGAGTGATCTGTTTGGGAAGTGCATCCCTACAGAACCCAAAGTAAGTCAGCTGAAAGGACAAGCCTCAGTAAGCATGGCCCTTAGGGATTAGAGCACCAAGGCAGTCTCCCGAAGAGCTAATAGCTCAGGCCAGAGAAGCCAAATGCATGTGAAGTAACATTTACAAAGGATGGAATGAGATACAGGAATTAACACAGTTGTATTACTTCAGTACATTATTAAATTGAAAGGATTTTAGGTCTATCAGGGGAGACTCATGAGGAAACCCCACAATAAATTGTGTAATATTAATAACCTTCTAGCTTATGTGGTCAACATCTCTACCTACCCCTTTTATGAGTTTGGATACTCCCACCCCGGTGATGGGTTATGGCTGGAGGCTGGATCAGAGCACATCAGAATGCACACAGAGAGCTGATGAGCCCATCCTCAGAGGTTGCTGCTAACATACCTCAGCAATGTTACAAAGGGCTCTTGGCTACAGAGATGAACAGCAACACTCAAGTCCCAGGACAGGAAACAGGACATCTCCAGCCCAGCAGAGGTACTGGAGGAAAGAACACCAAGATGGACCACACAGCTGGGTACCTCAGAAGACAGGAGAGGCTGGGCTGAGCCATGCTGAAGTGAGTCTCACATCCAGGCCCACCCCAGGGACAGGAAAGCAGCCTTGTGGTAGAACAGGTAGGGTAGAGACAAGGGCACCAAGACCAGAACCAATGATGATGCTTCCTACACAATTACACATTCCTTCCCCTGGGAGTGCACAACCTTTAGAGGACTCTCTGGCCTCATGAGCCCATCACAAACCTGACAGAGGACATAGGTCCTGAGGGCTAGGATGCTGCATGTTGCACTGAGCAACCACAAAGTGGTGGGTGGCTGGCCACATGCTGCTGAGCAGCTTTTGGAGGGCAACTGGTGGAAACCAATAAAGGATCCCTTAAAATTAGGGGAGTCTTGCAATGAACTCGGGCTTGCTGAAACAGCCGGGTCACGGAGCAGCAAAAATAGAGGTAGCCAATGGCTCTCAGGAGGCAGAGGCTGTTTAGTGTGGCTGCTGATTGGAATCCCCATAGAGTGCTTTAAAAATAGAGTTCTGGGGCTGCAGAGGTGGCTCAGTGATTAAGGGCACTGGCTGCTCTTCCAGAGGACCAGGGTTCAGTTCCCAGAACCCATATAACTGACAACAGTCTGTAACTCAGCCCCACTGATTCAGCACCTTCTCCTAGCCTCCTCAGATACCAGACATACACATGGTACAGACACACATTCAGGCAAGCCACCCACACAAAATTAAAAAAAAAAAAAAAAAAAAAAAGGCCAGGCATAGTGGTACATGCCTTTAATCCTAGCACTTGGGAGGCAGAGGCAGAGTTTGAGGTCAGCCTAGTCTACATATACAAAGTTCCCAGCCAACTAAGGCTACACAATGAGACCCTGTTTTATACACACACACACACACACACACACACACTCACACACACTCACTCTAATTGGAAAAAAAATAGCATTCTGATTTTTTTCACTTCAAATCTATTGGATGAATATGTAGATTTTTTTTCCAGGCCTGGGAACTGAACCCAGGGCCTCAGAGGTGCCGTACAAACTGGGAATCCATTCCTTTTGTTTCTTTCAGGTCTCACTACATAGCCCAGGCTAACCCTGAACTCCCTGCCTCAGGTTCCTGAATCACAGGTATGTGTATCACACTCCACTGGGACATTTGCTTTTAATAGACTGGCCTGTAGATCAAGGCGTGAAAGCATGGTGGCTTAAAATAATGAACACTGTACACTGCTCAGAATTCCCTGACAACCCTTTCTGTGGGTCAGCCCTGGGGACAGACACACTGGCACCAAGTCCTCAAAAGGATATGGACTCAGCTTTGAGAGACTCTGCTCAGGTGGGCCAGACTCCAAGCTGGGTCAGTGCTGGGGGAATGGGAAGTGCTGAGAAAGAGAGGAAGGACTGGACCCAGCCAGCTGTTGCCATGGAAGCAAAGATCAGATTCTGCTAGCATACAGATGACACTGTTTTGCCATCCTAAAGACTTCCAGGTGGCAGCGCAGCTTCCTGCACAGGAGTGCAGTTTTAGAGGTAGGACCCTGGTCATGAATAAACTATAGTAAAATCTCCACAGGGAAGAAAGGAGCATGCCCTGGTGGGAGGATGCTAGTCCCGATCTCTGGGTTGGCCCTCGGATCTTCTTGGGGGTGTTCCTCCTCCTTTGTCCCCACTGTATAATGTGACCTGTAGGCAGTGTTAAGTCACCAGCCCTCCTGAGGCTGAGCAAGAAGTCTCACCTCACCCAGGCAGGGCAGTGGCTTCCTGTGGCCATGCTCCCCAAAGCTGCAAACTGACAGCTGATCAATAGCCACTCTACAAAGTGCATTATCCTGCTTTGCTAGGCAGACTTGCCCAAGAAAGGATTCACTCAGCATTGCTATTTTTAAAAATGCAAATATAGTAGGAAAAGGCAGTAAAAATAATCCATGAGAGATTTGAACTGAGGCTGTGGGGGCTGGGTTGGGGGAAGAGGCATGGCCCCACTAAAGAGCATGAGTGCTGACCATCCTATGGCAGTCTCATTTCCTCAAGTCTTGCTTTTGTTTTGGATCACTCCTGGGGGTCAAAGAAGACCACACTAGAACTTTCCAGTGACATGCAGCTGAGCAAACTCACATAGGCAGGACTCATGACCTATCAGAACAACTGCTCTTCACACCCCTGTGGCCAGCTGGGACTCTTCCACAGGGAAGCAAGGGCTTGGGAAAGCATGGAAAGCCAAAGATGAGATATAAGATACCGGAGATGAGAATACGGGAATGAGAACAGGTTGTAACAATCCCAACAATCTCTAAAGTATATTAGATATTTTTGTTTGTTTTTCGAGACAGGGTTTCTCTGTGTAGCTTTGCACCTTTCTTGGAACTCACTCTGTAGCCCAGGCTGGCCTCGAACTCACAGAGATCTACCTGCCTCTGCCTCCCGGAGTGCTGGGATTATTGGATATTGGATATTGGATATTTATATTACAATTCGTAACAGTAAATGCCTTGGCTGCTCCCTCCATTATATGGGCTGGCTCTATTTTCCCCCTTCCTGGGCCCTGGATGTGAGATCGTGTGGTGTGTGTGTGTGTGCACCTGGAAACTGAAGGGGACTAGGAGGAGCACCAGGTTGACTATGACTGCAGTAGCCCTGTACCCAAAGACCACATATCCCTAGTAGAGGCTGAGAACACAGGTCATCTCAAGGGTCTCTTACGTCTGTCTTAAAGGAGGGTGATAGTCCTGCTTGCAGATCTGTCTGCTGATGCTAAGTCAGGGAGTTCCCCAAGCCAGATGCCCTCTCCTGCTTTCTTCCCACGTGCCCATCCCAGCCAAGAGTCTCAGTGTGAACTGCCCAGGAAGGCAGATAATATGCAGAAGCCCAACTTACAAGAAGGCACAGGGACAGGGTATGAGCAGGAGGCATCAAACTTAACCTGGTGGTCTCCAAGTCTGAGCTCTAAGCTCACCTCTCCTCCCTAAGGGCTGACTGAAATACAGCTACCCAATAAGGAAGTCTAGGTTCCTGCTGGCTTGTTTTCTCTCATTTACTATGCTACTCACTTGCTCAGATTGTCTATCCATCCATCCATCCATTCATTCAATCAACTACTGGTTGTCTATGGGTTTGACAGACCCTGTCCCAGATGCTAACAAAACATCAGAGCTAGCACAGGGTGGGAACAGTCACACTCCACATGCCCCACATGGCTACATTCATCTTTGGCTCAGTGTTACCTCGTTAGAAGGGCTTCTCTGACAGCCCTGTCTGGAAGCACTCTCCATGGTGTCCCTGCCACTTGCTTTCCTTTTCTCCACAACAATTTATGGCCCCTGATTCCTGTGTCTCTCTGTCTGTCTGCCTATGGGTCCAAGTGTGAAACCCATATGGGTAGGCACTGTTCCCCACAGCATCCTCAAGCAAGTTCCCAATACAGGAGGCTATAGCTAAGGGACTGCTAGTGACACACTGCAGGGGAGCCCTCGGAGAGAGGGCAAGTGTCAAGAGTGGGAAGCAGTTCCCGTGCTATGGAAGACCCAGTGTCACAGAAAGGGTACACTTACATCCAACACAACACAAAGTCCCACAGAGTGGTATGAGCAGAAGCCTCACCAGTGGAACTGGAGAACCCAGGAAAGAGGGATGGGGTCATGCTGCTTGGAGGACTAGGGTCAAAGAAGAGGAGAAAAAGGAGGAGGTAGGTGAAGAAATGCAGGCAGAGGAAAAGGCATGGAGAGGTGGCTCACTGGTTATGGTTATGATAATGTACTACTTTTGCAAGGATACATTTCAATCCCAAAACCCACACTGCCCAATAGCCTTTAATTCCAGCTGTAGGAGAGCCAACGCCCTCTTCAGGACTCTGTGGGCATCTGCATACATACACACACACACACACACACACACACACACACACACACACACACACGTATACACATAATTAGAAATAATAAAAAATACATTTTTTTAAAAAGTGAGGGGCTGGAGAGATGGCTCAGTTGTTGATAGTGTTTGCTGCTCTTCCAGAAGACCTGAGGTCTGCTTCCAGCACCCAAATTAGGCAGTTTACAATGGCCTGTGATTCCAGCTCCAGAAGATCAAATGCCCTTTCTGGCCTCTGCAGGCACCAGCACATACACAGCATATACTCACACACAAATACATACACACAAATAAAAAGAAAAAAAAAGATAAATCTTTAAAAAGAAAGTGAGGCAGGAAGTCAGAGGGAAGCTGGGATAGATGAAGGCAGCCCATGGAGGCAGTCCACAGCAGTGTCTACAAAGAACTCTTGCACAGGGAGAAACTGACATCCATGCCACTGGGCCTCATCAGACTGATCCTTCAGGAAAGCTGGATTTTCCAGTGGGCTGCCAGGAAAGGCCAAGCCCAGAGCAGCACCTGCTGCTATCATGCAAAGTGGCCACAGTAGCTTTACCCTAGAACCTCAAAGATAGGTGAGCTATCAGGTCCCTAAAAGGCCCCTTGCAGCAGCCCCCTTTTTGATACATGGCTCCCTCTCAAGTAGGCCAGCACTGCTGAGGTGGAAACAATCCATAATGGCTGGCCACAGCAGGCACATGACTTTGTACAACACCTCTGGTCAGTATCCTGGCCCAGAAGTTTGTCTTCTGGATTACTTTTCCATTGCTGTGACAAAGCCTTATGATCAAGGCAATTTAAAAAGCGTATAATCCAGCTCACAGTTTCAGAGGGTTAGAGTCCATGATGGTGGAGCAAAGGCATGGCCGAAAGAACAGCTGAGAGCTAACATCTGACCCACAGCAGGAAGCAAAGGGAGAAAGCATACTGGGAATAAGGTGAGTCCTTTGAAATCCCAAAGTTTGCCCAGTGACACAACTACTCCAACAAGGCCAACTAGCAGCCAAGACACACTGGGGAAACTCAAGGCCTCCCACCCACAGCACACAGGCAAGGTCCTCTTTTCCATGACCATCAAAGTGCCAAACGACCCCCCGGGAGCACTGCCGTTCCCAAAGTGCTATGCTCCTGCCGGGCAACCAACAGTCCACCTACTGCATAAAGGGGATCATGCTGCCAACTACAGAGGTCACAAGACAGGCGCACAATCTCTGTCTTTCACAAACCAACACTGGGACAAGACACTGGGAAGCCTGTCCACTGTCCAGGAAGGACCAGGGAAGGTGTGCAGCTCAAGATTTAGAGCTAGAACACTGTTGCTAGGGAGATCTGGGACTTAATGCTTTCAGCTGCTGAAGGTCTCAGATCTTTAACAGTACGTATAAATAGGAACAGGGTTTAACTACTAAAACAATGCAAGACACCTGCACACCAGTAGTCAAACTCGAAGGACAAATAGGATCCCAAGGTCAAGGCCTAGCAAGCAGGCCAACAAATAATCCAATTCAAAAATGTGGGAGTTGGAGATGGCTCAGTGCTTAAGAGCACAGGCTGATCTTGCAGAGGACCTGAGTTCAGCTCCCATGGTGGCTCACAACCATCTGTAACTCTGTTCCAGGGGATCCACAGCATACATATGATACAAAATATACACGCAGGCAAACACTCATACACAAAATAATCTTTTAAAAAGCCAAAAACAGCTTTGAAGGAGTCGTGCACGCCTTTAATCCTAGCACTCAGGAGGCAGAGGCAGGTGGGTCTTTGTGAGTTTGAGGCCAGCCTGGTCTAAAGAGTAAGTTCCAGAATAGCCAAGGTTACACAAAGAAATCCTGTCTTGAAAAAACAACAAACTAAACAAAAACAAACAACAAACCAAAAAAAAAAAGCAAAAAACAATTTACTTAAACAGTCATATGTCTAACGAAGATAAACAAATGGCCCATCTATATCACACATCTATCACACTGTGTAGGCTGTGGATAAAGGCTCTTGCAGCTCAAGCCTGACAACTTGATTTTGATGCTCAGAACCCA